>RANY01000634.1:0-20982 GCA_009805235.1 Neurospora pannonica FGSC 7221 | reverse complement strand
CGACATGGACGGGGCCGGAGGCGAGGGCGACGGCTAGGCCGGAGGCGAGGGTGACGATGGCGAGGAGGAACTTCATTTTGGCTGCGATGGCTGGCTGGACTTGGGCCAGGAGTGGTACTTTGTGGGATAAGGTGATGGGTGATGAGGAGGAAAAGCTACCAAGTACGGGCAAAAGTCAAAAGTATTTATACCTGCCTTTCCTACTACCGTAAAAACCAGGGAAATCCGGATTCCAGGTGTGCAGGAAATTCCCCAGCTCGGCTACATACCTAACGCTTTAGGTAGAGTCAAGGCAACAAACTGTTACGATTCTCCAAGAAACCCCCAATTCTAAAGCAAGCACGTAGCTCTGATTGCTTGGACACGACAGATATGTGGCCCAGAAAAAGAGTTCCCTGCACACCTGGATTCCGAATTTCCAGAGTTTTTACGGTATGCGCACCTCGCACCTTTCCAGGTTCTTGGATATGAGAAGAGAAAGCAGGATGTTATGCCCTTTTAATTCCGGTTCAAACAAGATGTGGTGCCTCCTGCATATGTGCAGTCGGGAGAGTCTGGGGAAGTTGTCACGAGTTTCGATTGAAGTGATGGAAGATCCGTGGAAGATTATGAGAGCGAGTGCTTCAGTTCAAAGCGCCTTTCCACGTACCTCGGATTTTGTACTGGCTAATGAGATTGTTCCTCTTACAACGACTCCAAGTGCCTTTAAACAATTGACAACTTGTTTTGAAGTGGATGAAGTGCTTGAAGATGATCTGGGGTAATGTAGCTTGATTGGTCCAAATTCCAAAATAGGAGAAACTTCCAGTCGTCACCGCCTAATTTGCGTCATAGATTTTTGAGGGTGTAAATACTGGGCAGTCTTTCTGATTGTTTACTTCGTGATCTTTTTCATTGTTTCCTGCTGTCGTCGTCAATATGCCTGGCATTTTCGATACCCCAACGAAGGCTCACGCCAAAGGCGTCATCAATTTCGTAAAGTTCCTTAAAGAAACCGAGGGTATGAACTTTACCGACCATTATTGAAGCGCCCATGCCTTCAACTAGATTCGATGTCCGGGGCCCAAAAGTGTCATGGGAGATCCACACCAAAAGTCTTAGTGCCCAGCTCAAGGTTTCCCGAATTATGAGAAGAAAGAAGGAGGGAGATACGGGAGGTAAAAACTCTGCCTGATCAGTGGTGGGTGGTGGAAAACGACTGATTGAAATCCATGTCTCTGGAAAGGCAAGAGCGACAACCGCCATGCATGATCCCATGACAACCTGAACACATATGACGTGTGGCGACTTCCGTTGGGCATCAAATCCCAAGAAGGAACAATCTTAATCAAGCATTTTACAGTTGTGAGTATCAAATCATCTTTGAAGAGAATTTGCTGTTTCTCATGAGGGGAACTACACGCTGTGCTGATTATACACACCTCCAACAGGTCCAGGGAACTCCGAACGCCATCGCCGAACCATTGATCCCCCAAAATCGCAACTGGCGCCTAAACCCGAGAGCCCTTCTGACTTCCAAAGAACTACCTACCGGTCATTGACGCGAATAATCCATAGTGATCGAAACAAATTCCTTCGGCCCCTCGTCATCCTCAACACGCGAGTCCTCCACAGCCGAGATATCATGCAGCGTATTAGCGCCGCTCATGTTCATCGCCGTAACATCCTGCGTGCCCCCTGAAGCGGTCGTAAGCTGGAATCTCGGTGCCGTCGGTGTACGGCCAATGCCATGCTCCATGTCGCTTCCCTCGCCCTTGAGGTTATCACCCCAAACTGACCCCGCCGTTGTCGTAGAGCAGGCGTTAGTTGCTCCAGAGGTGGTACTCGTAGGACTCGATGGTTCCCACCGTTTCTTAAGCCGGTTCCAGAGCGAGCCAACTGCATTGCCGTTGGCGTCCTCTTTCTCAGTTCTCACTTTAGCCCGCTCCTCCCTCCGTCTTCTCCTCTTGGCCTTCTGCACCTCCCGCTTCATCTCTCGCACTTGCTTCTCAGTCTTGTGCAAGATCTTTTGCGATTGCCACTCTTCGCGGAAGGACACCCAAAAACTGTAGAGTCCCGAGCGGACGATGAGGAGAGTGGATACGTAGCTATAGATGGACCATAGCGTTGCTCGTAGCAAGTTGCTGAATGCTGTCACCAGCGTTATGATGATTATGCCGATTGATATCGTGACTGTAATGGAATCAGCACCATTCTTTGTCCTGGTACGTGCATAACGCGAGCAAGCGAGGTAAGATGAGGAGAAATGGCACTGGGTCTGTGGCAAAAGCAGATGACCTACACATAAGCTTGAGTTCATATCGCAACGTCATGGGACCTTGGTCCGTGAATTCTTTGTTGTTCATGCCAAAAATGCTCGACATGAAGGAAAGCGGCAACTGCGGGAAGCAGGATGTCAGCAAAGCCCATCTGGTTTGGATGAAGGGGCAACTTACGAAGACAATGGTAACAATGGTGAACATCATGACCGCTCGTCCCTGACTAACGGATTCTTCAGCCTGCCTAACTGACTCCCACGCTTGAACAACGCTAGCTTGCTGCTGCTTCAGAGACAACAGGTCGTTTACCTTGAGGGATGAGGTCAGCAACACCACCATGGAGTGCATATCTGGTGATTTAGGGGGATGACATACACTATCAGCCGTGCTCTTTGCTGCGCTTCGAAGCCCCTCCAGCTCTTCGATTCGATCCCCCACTTCTGAGAGCAACTCTTGATATTGAATCCGAAACCAGACCAGCTGCTGTCTCTTGATCATTTTCGCCCTTTCATGCTCCCGGGTCCGCGAGCGATCTCTGTTTGCTTCAGCTTCCGATTCCCCAGGAAAAGGAAAGCCTTTGTAGTTGCGATAGCGCTCATCAGCAGTTGGGTTCGCATAGTCTTCTTTGAAGTCGTTGCCATTAGCTCGGCCTTCGGGGTCCAATATGTGCTCAACGTGCTTGTAGAACCGTCTGATCAAATCTCTCTGTTTTCTGTGAACATGGAGCATAATGTCCAACTCATCGAGAATGTCTTTTACCTCCCGCTGCAGCTTCTATAGAAATAGTCAGAGTAATTCATGGTGTGAACGCAGCAGAGACAAGGCAGGCTACTTACACCCTCCGGGTTGATGTCGAGTAGAGGCACATGTAGTTCTGACGAGTCCACGTACTTGGACCTGGCACGATAAATCTCAGACGCCTTCTGTGTCCAATGCCACACGTGCTGGAACGATATGGTGTGTTGGTTCGTCTTGGAAGTTTTGGATGATAATTAGCAAAGCTGCAAGCCACCAAGGAATGGTCAGCAACACCTACCACGCGTCCAATGGCCTCGGAAAAGATATCGACCACTTGGGGTTGTCCCTCCTATGAAGAGTCGTTGATTAGCCTACGATGCAAGAGTGGTACGTGGAAAATGGAGGCGCCACATACATCGGCTCTGGTACGATCGAAGAATGTGTTGGAACACTCGTCGAGAATGAGAAGCGCCAGGTCGTAGACGGATCTGATCTGGTTCTTCCGGACGGACTTTAATCGGGCACGTATTGACCGGTGTACACCAGACAGATCATGCTTGTTAACACCATAGCGTCGTGGGAAGGATGTGATAATGGTTTCTTCGTCGAGAACCCACATCCAGAGCTGATCGGCCATGACGAGCTGAGAAACCTTCTTGATGTCACTTCTGCACTGATCACAGCCATACTGATCTATTTTTTCATCATGATCAGTCCATCTCCATCTACATGACGGATCGCACGTGTCGTTGGATGGTTTTTGGCAGTGATCCTCATCAAGTTTGCCCTCAATTTGGTCATGTTGGCCATCAAGCCTTGGTGATTCGGTACGCCCCATAAACGTATTGCTCAGAACCCCAAAGCATCCCGCCCCTGGTTCTTTACTCGGCACTAACTTTTCCAACTTGTGACAAAGATCGCGGTTGGTATGCGTATCCCGGTACACAACTTGGTCCCTGTCTCGGGCTTTGGTGGTCCTCAGGGTCCAGTAGAAGGACTGATCCAGGGTTCGGCGTGGGTGAAGCGGCGGGTCGTGGAAGAGGTACTTTTCGAGCATACGTTGATCCCGGAAGGTGGACATGGCCTCATAGAGTCGAGCGGCGTCAACGAGATATTGGCCGAGCGCGTTCTTGACACACAGTCGCCCTGTCCGATCGATCACGGCTTCATCACGCACCCGTCGAGGCGACATGATTCGCGTAACAGCTGAAGTCAGAGTCCTCGAGACGCGTTTGGTAGTTATCATGTTGAGCTCGCTTTCCGTGAGATGCTGTTGAAGGACGGGATCACATGCCTCGCTATCGTGTGACACCCTCGTCCTCTCAGCTTTGGCAAGCTTGCTCCTCGCACTGATACGGTGTAACTTTTGTTCGATCTTCTTTTCTTCCTGCTTCTGGCGGTATTTGTCGGATTCTTCGTCGATCATTCTGGATATACTCTCCCTCATCCGGTCGGTCTCCCAGTGTAAGTACGGCATCTGGAATATGGCTTCGTTAGCAATGCCTGAAGGTATTGTGGGAAAGTTGGCGACATACGAAGAGGACGATGTTCTTGGGGTTTTGTTCGATCTGACTTGGTTCAGAGGATACAACTTCGCAAAGAGAGCGCATGTGTCTGGCGTGGACAACGCCGCTTCGAGTACCTTGCTGTTGGCCTCGCCAGTACTGTGGCCCCAGCAGCATTTGTGTTGAGGTCCGCAAGGCCTGGTTCCTGACCTTACTACTTAGATCCGGGGTTTCGTCGCCATAATAATTGGCAATTGCTTTCTGTTTCGTTGGTCAGTTTCGAAGCATCCTTGTTTATGAAGACTAGAATCTCTTACTTCAACCCACTGTGTGTTTCAGTCAGCAAATGTTAGGCACATTGTAAGTAGCTAGTAGAATACATACCGCCATGTTGTTGGAAGGGATATGGAAGTATCGAATCCTTCGAGGCTCTCTGTCACCCTTCTTTCTGAGCCTTCGCAGAATGTTCCATTCCCCCTCAGGATCACACTCCTCTTTTTCCAGGTCTTGGCCATTATTTAAGAGCCAGCTCATTGAGATGCGTTGGTCTGGGAATGTGCCTTTGAACCTGGCATCAGAGAGATCCTCATCGATGGGCTTCAGGGACTGCCGTATGTTGTGCAATGAACTGGAACCGGGTGGCATCTTGTTTGTTTCGTCTCGAACGGCAAACTGGATGAGGTAAGCGTTGACATCTCTCTCAATATTGTACTCCTCCATCTCGTCGGGTATTGTGGCATTGTCGGTCTTGTTGCGATGTTTTGTAACAAGCCTTCGAACTTGGGCTCGGCCAGGCTCAGTCCTGTTGGAGACAGTGTATTCGCCTTTTTTGACCACGTCAATCGATTTCCCCCCTCCTTGGTCTCCCTGCCTCCACTCGCGAACCGCTTGGACACCATACTTGAACTGAGAGGACCTCATCCACATGTCACGACTCCTCTCGACATTGGTGACGAGACAAGGCGGTGTATCCGATGATTGTGGCTTCTTGAGAGCTTTGCGCAGTACTTCAGTGCGCTTGTATTGTGCCTCAATCGCGATTGCCACACTGCCTATCCTCCTTTCCATCTTCTCGTTCAGTTTTGCATCGAGATTGAATGTCGAATCATTGTCATGAGCATCGCCCATGGCCAACTCGAGCTTCTTGCGCTCAACCTCTCGCTCGTGTTTCCACACATGGTTTGATCCATCCAAGAAGTCCGGACGCTCGCAAATTTCGATGCATCCAAAGTAATGCTGTAGCGGGTCTTCGACGGCTTCGTCATGTGGTTCGGTAGAAAGACATGTAGTTGGCTCGCCATACGGCTCAAAAAGCAGGGGGTTTCTTCGAGGCCTGTATATCGATGACAGGTCGGTTGGACGTCGACTCAACTCGGGCCTGATGGTGAGATGATTCGGTCCCATCCCGAGAGCCGGAGCCATGGCGGGAAGGCGTTTTCGCTTGTTACTTTTGTGATATGGATGAGCTGCTTGGCGGAGGATTACACGCCATTATCCAGGAAGATGAAAGACAGAGGGCTATGAGTATAAAAAAGACATTCCCAGGTGTCAAGGGGGGGGGGGGGGGGCGCGCGGGGGGGGAGGGGGGGGGGGGGGGGGGGGGGGGGGGGCGAGCCTTATCAACCCGTATGATGGTAATGGGAGTGCTGCCACAGGACAGTGCGGGCAGGCGACAAATGATATGGAAGGATTGCCATCAGGCGAAATGCATGGGGCCGAAAAGGCAACCATCGAGGCCGAAGCGAAGCTGTATCCAGAAAGCTGAAGGAGGGGATTCCACAGTTCCTCGACTAAAACCCTGTAGTTGGCGTCGTACCGCATCAACTAGGCCCAAGTTCCGTGGGAAAGGCATCAGGCAAAGCGTTCAACATCCTGGATGTTCCACCAACAGGTGTCGATCATTGCAGAAGAGGCTCTGCGCGATGGGACTGGAGGTCCTCGTTTGACCGGTGGAGGGAGTAAGACATTGCGAGCCTTGCGGTTGCATCCGTCACATTCTGGCGTGCAGGCGTGGAGGTCTCTCGGGAACTGAAGGCGTGTCAGCAAATATGTGGCCTGTGGCTGGTCAATTGCACCGGCCCGCGTTCTCGACCGTCCGTGGAGGTTGTTGTGATTGCAAAGAGATTGTCGGGCGACACCAATGGTTTGATGGATTTGCCGTGATGTTGGCTACACTAGGTAGACGCGCACCGTAAGCACAGCCACCCAACAGAAGGGAAGAGGGGGGGCAATCTAACCCCATATGGCAGAGCTGAAGGTTGCCTTGGTTGCGTGACGGCGGGGTGAAGAAGTAAAATGTAACTCATTTCAGGGCTATCCAAGATGACGGAATTGAACATGAAGAAGCTGTCACACTCGTGATAGTCTGAGTGACAAACAGTGGCAGGTTATGTGTTTGTGAATATGGACGAGAAAATGGATGGAAAAGACAACTAAAGGAACTCGCTTATGGTCGGAGCCTGCTCCGCCTAGAGGTATTGGAAAAGAAAGGCAAGAATCAACCAGCAACGGGACGGGAGCCTGTTGCGGAATGAAGCGACCATCAGGCTCGCCGGCGTGGGCTTACAGCGGGATACGATAGACCAAAAAGGAAGGAAGTCGCAGCAGCCTGCAGCCAACCCCCGCCGAGTTGCTGTGGGTTCGGTCGGGGTCATCTTCCCTCCCACCGGATCGCGACTTCCACAAGAGCCCGAATGTTTTTGGTCAACGCAGACAAAAAACCGTCGAGCTGAAAATTCAGCACATGTCCTCTGCATTTCCTGATATCTTTGTGTTCCAATCCCTTTCTTCCCCGACACAAACGCTCTGCAAGCTGGACGATCAGCCCTCAAAACAGACGCGAGTCGCCGGAGCTGGGCCCTTCTCCGGAACGTGATCGCACAGTCACGCGATATCATCGCGTCTTTAATTCCCCCTCGAGAGACATCCCCCCATCAATGGATGAGGAAGTGGCTGGTTGCCCTTCGAATAAACATCGACGAAACTGGCAAAACTACGCGGTGTCAACGTCGGTGGCCTGCGGGGTCAGGGTCCAGATCCCGGAAACAGCGCCGCAATGCTGACGGCACATGTAGAGATATCAACTCCCCGCCACTGGTTCTCGACGCCGACGTGGGGCGAGCGGAAGGTCTACTCACGGGTACGACGGGAGCCATAGCCAGTCACACGTCAAAGTTTTATCTCATTCCACAAAGGTAAAGTAATCGTGTGCCAGTATCCCAGGCTGAGGTTGATACACCATCATTCCAATTTCTGCGGGCTCCAAACCACAACAAGGCGTCCACTGCCTGGGCGAGTTGGGCAAAGTCCACAACCCTCGGCCATCCCATAACCCGTCCGTCGCAAAACACCATATTGGAATAGGCATACATTTCCCCCCCAAAAGCTTTGCATATCTCTATCATCGGCCAGACCTCGCTGTTGTTGTTCGTGGTGGATGCGACCCAAGACACTGGTGGAGTCTCGCTTCAACGACGATCCGGGGAAGGCTACAGTACCCGCTCAGCCAAGGGTCGAGGCCTTCTGGGAGCCAGTGAGCCAAGGGATTC
Organism: Neurospora pannonica FGSC 7221; assembly: GCA_009805235.1. Classification (NCBI taxonomy): domain Eukaryota; kingdom Fungi; phylum Ascomycota; class Sordariomycetes; order Sordariales; family Sordariaceae; genus Neurospora; species Neurospora pannonica. The sequence goes on along the minus strand of RANY01000634.1, from coordinate 12,933 downwards.
ATTCAGGCCTGTTTTCTGCTTGGAGTAGATGTCTTGCATCCAATTGCTAATATCTGTGTGAACAGAATACTAAACTTTATCTTTGACAAAGAAAAAGAAGAGAAAGTCTTAACGCCGGAGAGGCCAGTTCTCCTCGTCTCTTTCCACCCCAATCCACACCTCATTCTTCACCATGATTGCTCCGGCAGTCTTCGCCGCATTACACTCCGTCGAGCTTATCGTAGTTGAAGTCAGTGACTTCAAAGCTGTTATATGGGTGGTGGATGAGCTTTCGTATGCCGACATGGTACTCCTGGTCCCTTGGCTATGAGCCGTCCCTCGACTTCGAGTTCGCTCTGCGTTATATAACCCCAGTATGTCGTCTACACTGTCATTTCTTCTCCTTCTGCTCTTCGTTTGCATGCTAGCTGGACTCAGTGGCGTTTGGAATGTCTCGACATCCCGTAGTGACTCCATGTCGACAACGGTGTGTGATGAGGCCGAGTCGCGGACGTATGCTGGCGGTGGGGGGCTCGGACTACGTTCAGCTTTGCTGTGTGCACCACTTGTTGTGGGCATTTTGTGGTCTCCTGTTCGCTTTTGTTGCTGTTCTTGTTTGTGTTGCTCGACTATTGTAAAGTCGGGCATCTCTAGGTTGTTTCTGTTTGGTGGAAGCTCATCATGGTCTTCCGTCATTCCACGGCGTCGGAGATATAGTGGACGCAGGGTCGGTATGCCCAGGCACACCATGGCTACTGCTATTTCGGCACCGGCCCAGATGAAGTACGGGGCGAAGTTGTCTACAGTTCGTCAGTATATGCAAATAACTGTCCAAGGATCAGGGCTGGCTTACAAGTGTAATCCCAAATGTTGAGATGTGATAAGACAACAGTTCTCGTGATGCCACAGGCACCAGCTCTGTAATCTGTCAGCTGGGCCACCAACCACAAAACACAAAACACAAAACACCGAGTATATCAAGTACTCACATTACACCGAGGCTCATCCCACTCGCCAACATAATCTTCTCTCGTCGTGGCATCCTCRGAGACCAAATGAAAATCCACGGAAAGATGGCAAAGATGAAATCACAGACGCTGGACCACACGCCCAACCCAACACTCATCGGCTGAATCTTGATGTGCCATTTTCCCGGCGTTCTCAACGGATCCCAGCTGGCTTTTCTCGGTGTCGTCTGATTCCATAGCATGACCACCAACGCAAATGACGTCCCTGCCGTCACCACGATCAGCGCCCACAGCGCCATCTTTTGTCCTCTCAACTGCACCACTCTCAACAAGAAGAATCCCATCGACAACTTGGCCATGGCGTTGCCCGTTATCGCAAAGGTATTGGCAACATAGCTCCAAAAGATTGATCTCGACGTGTTATCGAGCGATAGCGACCACAGACTGGCCCCCATGCCAAAGTGCACCGAGACATGAAGAAAGGCGGCGAATAAAAGAAGAAAGAGGCCGGTCAAGACGTAGACGTAGTCTTCGGTGCCGATAAACTTGACGATGCGTATGCGAGTATAGAGGCGTAGGAACATGAAGGAGAGTGAGAGAAGGGTCATGGACCAAACGGCGACGACTACTTCTAGTTGGCGCTGTTCCATGATGCCAACTGGTCGTTTATCGAGCCATTGTCGTTGTCGTTTGGCTGTCGTCAGTGCATGCAAGTGATTGCCGTTTGCTCCGTTCGAGAGTTTGATGGGTATGGGAAGAAGAAGAAAGAGGAAAAAGGAACTGGTGGAGTGACTACTCTACTGTGTAGCAGCGAACCATCATCGCGTGCCAGACTGAGACAAGAACATGGTGGGCATGTCTCAAGTTTTGGTTGACGGCAGAAGAAAAGCTGGAAGTCCAAGACTGTCGGAGCAACCTATCACGACGTTTCTCCTCGGCAGCAAAATTGCTCTTTCTCCTTGATTTGCTCATCACTTCATTTTATCAAGCCCGCTGGCCTCTCAGGCCTGTTGAATCCCCAACTGGCCCCATCGAAAAGTCTGCCTACCACGCGAGTGGCAACACCGTAACTGGTTCGACGAGTTCGTGGGGTGATGGACATTTGGGATATCAAAATCTCCAATCATCACTTCAAGACCATCAAAATGGCCAAAAAGACCCCCTCTTCTCACTGGAACAGACTGGAACAGACGTCGACCATTCATCTGTGTTACCTCGCCCAAGCTTCACACTGCCGTGCCTGAAGGTGGGCTGCTAGCACTTACACCTCCCTGTCTGCGAGCGCGGGTTGGCTGGATTTGTGGCAGGGACTGACCAACGGGAGGGAAGCAGGGTTAACCGCTGAAAGACAGGGGTCGCGGACTGGGGATTAGCTTGGGCGTAATATAGGGCTTTAAGCGCCTGCACCGGCTCACTGGCTCGACTGGGAGAGATATTGGAGAGTTGACGTCATTGATAATCTTTTGGAGGGGTTTCAAGCACGCCATTGCCGTGATGAAACAGAATTGGAAGATTGCGCTGATGCAAGTCATCTTGCCTCGGTAGTCTCTGGCTGTTACCAAGAGCGTGGTCTCGTGGTGTAAGTCGTCAGCAAGGTCAGACCCTAACCCTTCGCTAGTCAGGAACCGCCGCAACAGTCCGTGCTCCACCCAGCACCAACCCTGGCCCTAGCGCCAAATCTTTCTCGATCTCGATGACACGGACCACCACTGCCACACACAAAATTTTCTTCCCACACCCATGGACATGGGACTACATAAATAACTCAACCAGACCATTCCTCCAACCATCCGAATAGGAATGATTGATAGCCGCAATTGCCCGGCTAGCTCAATCGGTAGAGCGTGAGACTCTTAAGGAGGTGCTCCGTAATCTCAAGGTTGTGGGTTCGACCCCCACGTCGGGCTCAATTCCCGTCGTTCCTTCTCTTTTTTTGCCTTTTTTGTGTTTTTAAATTTCCGAAGTCCGTCTTCCTTTTCCATCTTGCGTACTACCTACCGGGAGGGATGACATCTTTTTCTTTTCTTTTTGTTGCTTTCTGTCTCTAGTTCTTGTTCTGGACTTGGGGTTGGGTAATTGTCTTTTGGATATTCGCGATGTCGTTGACCATTTCTGAAAGTCTGTCAGTCATTTTTTTCGACAAGGTCTCGGATTCTTTTTGGATAACATCAGCATGATTTTCACCTTCTCTTATGCTCTTCCGGTCATGCCGCAGCCACAGCCGGCGCGTTCTTCCGGCGTTGTCTGGCGCTCGCTGCCGTCGTCGTTCCTTCTTCTCTTTTTGCGGTTCTGCACTTCTCGTCGTTCTCCTCCTCTTCTGTTTTGGTTGTTGCACTTCTTGCTTCTTGGCTTTTTGGTTCTCCTCCGCAGACTCGGTCGAGCTTGGGCGTTGTCTTTTCTTGTTCTTGCTTGTTCGCTTGCAATCTCGTTCGATAAATCGTTCTCTGACTGTGGCTATGTCTGTATAGTCTGTCAGTCAAACATTCATTCTTCTCATTCTCCGGTTTATTTTCGGACAGTAACTTGATTCCCACCTTCTCTCACGTCGTTCTTGGCGCACCCCGCGCGCTCAGCAGGATTTGTACGGTCTTCATCATCGTAACGAACGTAGGCGACAGTCTCGGGGTGGCAGTCAAAGACCTCAGCGATTTCCTTGTCGGTGGACGAGATGCCTTGTTCTTCTTCGATTCATTCGGATGCCATGATGCCGCCTCGGATCCGGTTCTTCTTGGGGGTGTCGAGGGGGTCGCGGAGTTGGGCCATTTTTGTTTTCGTATGTTGGAAATGTATGTAGGATTGGACGTTGAGAAAGGATGCAAGAAGGAAAGGAAGAAAGAAAGAAAGGGAAACACCAAATGCCTGGTGATGGGATGTCTTCGTCGCGGTTTTGTTTACTTCGGGAGACCTATGACGTAACTCGGTGGTGATCAGCCGTGTCCGTGTCCATTTTGGTGATCTTCCCGTGGAAGATGCTTTGCGTACATCCAGCGAAAGAGGAAGTCATGGAAACTGTTACGGTCCATTGGCTACCTATATAGTGCTCATATTCGAGGTCTGCTAGCAAACAGAACGTCGTCCGTCTTTGGTGGCTTATCGGACCTGGTTATTGTGCACATCCTGTCCCTGAGTTAAATGATCTTGCATTCAAGCGATCACGTACCACAGCGCTATGAAACCGCGAACCATTCAAACAGTACCAGTAAATGCATTTATCCGGATTCGTCAACATCATATCCAATTCCAATCTTCGACGCCGGCAGCACCATCAGCTATTTACCGACCACTCCCACGCCCACTCCCCCTCTTCCCCTCCTCCTCATCCTCACTACTACTCAAATCATCCTCACTCATACTCAACCTAAAATACTCCCCATCCGCGCCCCCTCCACCACCGTTTCCATTCCTCGCCATCAACGCATGACTCTCAACCTCCCTATCATCCTCTCCTCCCATAACCCCCTTTCCATTTTGCCCACTATTCCCATCCGCCATCGCCTTCCTCTGCGCCGCCCTCCAAACCCACCAAACAACAACCACAACCTCCATCCCCACAAAGATCCCAACCCCCCACACATCAACCCTACTATGCCCCGACAACAACAGTCCCAAAATAACATTAACCCACCCCGCCACCACCGCCCACCGTCCAAGCCAAATGTGTCCATAAGAAATCCACGTCCTTCTCCGAATCCTCAGGAAGTCCATATGGTGTCTCCACCCCAGAATCACCTGGACTACTAACAAAAGTGTGATAGCGAGACCAAGCCACTGGTGGAAGGTAGATGGGATGCGACGACCGGTCATGTATAGACCTACACCAGCGCCGGCGACGGTGAAAAGCGAGGCAAGGGCTTGCACCAGCCAGTGTTTTTGGAAGGCGTTGCCAGACGACCTAATGAGGAGGACGCCGAGGGGGAAGAGAATGAGGAAGGCAACGGTCATTAGGAAGGCGTGGGCTTTGGGGAGGGGGTTGGAGGTTACTTTGCCTAGCCAGCCCGAGGCGGAGAGGGGTTTGGTGGAGGTGCCGAGAAGTTTGGCGTTGGGGATGATGGATAGAGTCTTGAGAAGGTCGTCGGTGGTTGGCTTTCCTAAATAGTTGCCGAGGACGGAGCGCGTCATATCCGCCCAGAAAAAGCCGTACCCGCCTGTCTCTGAGCCATGATGGCGATGCATCTTCAACCGCGCATCCCGAGTGAAGTTTCCGCCGAAATCCTGGCGGTCGTTCCATGCCCAGAGGAAAGGCTGAGATGCAGAAGTAGCGGAGATCGAAGTCCGCCAGGATCCAGAACCGGATGACCACAAAGAGCAGGAGTAGCATGCTAGCAAAACGTCGGCGACGTAAGTCTTGGTGCCGGCTGCGGGGATGATGGGGTGTTCGTCATGGTCGTCATGTCTTTTCACTTTCACTTTGCCCTTACTAGCGGACACAGTATCGCCCTCTTTCCAACTAGATGCCAGAACCTGGACATCAAACCCCTTCCCTGCCACAGTCCCAAAATCTTCGATTAACTGGGGTTGGCGATGTCCTTCTACCGTCCGCACGCTCACTACCGGCTCCTTTTCGGTACCATTAACGGGGTCGCCATAGACGACAAACATCAACGCTCCCGCCATCGTCTGCCCTGTGCCGATGGCCGTCCATCCATTTGCGTTCCAGCGAGTGACGGTCAGGTGGAAGTAGATGTCGTGGGAGGAAGTGGTGGTGTTTGGGAGGGAGGAGAGGGAAAGGCAGAAGTCGGCGCCGCCGGTGGGGAGGTTGGTTTGGCAGTATTGGACTTTGTTATCGGTGGTAGTGGTAGAGGCACCGAGGAGGGGTTGTGTGAAGAGGGAGACGGAGAGGAGCAGCGCCCCGAGGAGGGAGGGAAGGCGCGCCATTGTAGGACCTGGAGTTGCTGGGCGATACAACAACTCTCAAGAGGGTGAGGATGAGTGTGAAAAGAGAGAAGGGGAAAGTTTCTTGGGATGAAGAGGTTGAAGTTCAAATCCAACGGGGCCTGACGGGCCACTCGGGACTCGGCGTGCGCTAGCAGATCTGCTGCCCGATGGCTGGGACGGCGGGGCGGGGGATGTTGTGGGGCGCTGACGGGCCGCGTGGTGGGTTTGCTGACGGATGACCGATACAGTTTTCGGCGTTCTTTCCTCTTTTTTCAACTGGATGGATGAAAACGTTTTCTTCAAAGTCTCTTCGCTTTCCTCCTCATTGTTTTCAGTTCTTGCTACTCAGATCTTGGAGTTCAGGAGACATCATAAGCCGAATTTGGCGCAACCACAGACATGTGACATTTTTGGCGCATACCTGCGGCTTTTTGGCGCCATTCCTGCCAGGCGCAAATCCTCACCTCAGTCAGCAGCAGCTGAGTAAAAACTTCCTCTTGTGCACCACAACCGGGCCGGGGGCGCTGTCGTGCACCGCTGACCACTGCGACCGATCGCCAATCCCGTCGCCGAAAGTTCCGGTGCCTTATCTCCCCGCGCGCTGAATGGCTGACAACCACCCCCTCCATCGCTATGGCATTTTTCGCATGGACTTCTTATTTCCGATTGTTCGGCATTGCTTCCATGACGCCTTTGCCGAATCTATTCTCGAAAAACTGTGCTCGGAATAGCGGCATGACATTCATTTTTTTTCGTCTCTTTGTTCACAGGGCAATCCATACCGGGACGACGGTAGCGGCCGCTGATGTGCGCAGGGATCCCAGGGCCCGGGAGTCAGGGACGCCAGGCACGCCAGGCACGAGCAGGGACGAACAGGGACGAACTCGCGGAGATGAGAAAGGACGAGTGGATTTTTAACTGACCTCATTAGGTTGAGCGATGACTGCCATGGTGATGATTTCATGAGTTTTAAGGAAGGGACGATGGCACCGTATTTACATAAGCACACGGCAAGCTCGACCCAACCCCGCCCTCCTTCCACTTCCACCTGAATTTCTCACAACGTAGGCCTTTGTGGCAGTCGTCGCCCACCACAACTCTGAGTGATATTTTTCTTCCCATCCAGCCAGGCGGGGATTTTTCTCTGAATGATCCTTCTCCCCCGACAAGCACCCACTTTAGGCAATCTTCCCAATGCTTCGCCTTTCCTTTTCAGTCTCCCAGAAACACCGTCCCCAAAAGCTTCGGCCCATTCTGAATGACTCAAACAAGGTGGCTTCCAGCCACGATTCGAGGTTTGTACTCTGTATGGGTCAGTTCATTCAGAAACTGACTTCAGACGTCCCAAACACGCCCTCACACTACGATTGTTTAAGACACCAATGCGAAGAGGGTTCTATGAAGACGGTCATCTTCAGCTCGGACGTCTTAGTTCATGCACCTAACCTCATGATTTCACACAAGCCTGAAATCTTGGCCAATTCGATGGAACCCGGTGTGGGATCGGATGCTTCTTCATTGTTGGCATTGAGATGATTTAGACAAAAGGTCCAAGACGTCTTCCAGAGAAATATGTCAGTCTGACTGGTGTGACTGATGTCGCATTTGGTTGCGAAATCACCACTACATACCCAACCCTAACCCGATGCGGCCTTGGCAAAACAATTTTCATGATCTGGCCCCTTCCTTTCTGACCATCAGTCGACAAAGCTGGCCGGTTGCCGACTTCTCCCACTCTTTGATGGAAAATAAATGCCTTCAACGACTACTTTGACCATCGCAGATTTAGGACACACCAAAATCGACTTTCTCACCTTGACACAAGCCCGTATAGACCCGGCTTTACTCACCCCTTCTGCTCCGGGTCCTGTCACCTCAGCATCCAGCATGAACCACACAACCCATCTGCAATAACTTGCCTAGCAAAGAAAGCTTTTGTAGGAATGATTAGGGAGCCCAAATACCAAGAGAACTCGGCACATCTCTCGGTGAGAAACAAGAAGGACAAGTTACACATTGCATCGGCAGTTGGTGGCTCAGGGCGGACATACTGACCCGGCATGACATGTCGTCAAAAGAAGAGCTCCGACCTCTCACCTCATTGGTTACTTGGAAAGGACAGGGGGGCCAGACGACATGAGCCGCATGTTACTGCAGTAACCCCATCCAGGGGGCCACCCGGGACGTCCTCAGCTCGACTTTGTCTGAGTCCCTCGGTGCCAGGTCGGCGGTCGACCCGGGACATGTCACCCAGCCACGTGGATCCCTTTCGACCCTCTTTGCGTTCAGCCCGAGCCGCGGGTCGGCGGTATCAAAATCTCAGTTGCGCATCTGATGTGATGCGAGATGGACTGTTTTCGTGGGTAACAGCATACCACCTCCCAAGATCGGGAACACATCATGTGGATGGGGGGTGGGTGGCAGTCCCGATGAACACCAGCGGAACGACAGACGTGTATCCCCCTCGTATTCTTGTCTTGACAGGTCACACCACGATCCTGATCAACAGCGGATATGGTCGAGGTCGTCCAGAAGGTTGGGCTGCCCCGTGGCTTCATGCTGGCACTAGCAGCTCGACGACGTTGCGCCCATCCACATTGTTGACATGCTGTCCCCGGTGCCCCAACCCCGGACCGTCGTCCACTCACCCCTGGGCTTTGGCTGGCCCTGTTTACAAACGTACGGTAAAGCCGGCCCCTGACGTTGATGTCCAACGTTGGTGCATCGCATTTGCGTCGAATAGAAAACGGAGCGCGAATCGGCTCGCCTTGCCTGCTGGAATGTCATGTTTCGCTTACCCGGCCGGAATTATCGACATTAGTTTGCGTCATATCAACAGTAATCTCAGCTGCATTTTGCACCACCGGACGGTCGACTTGAAGCTTCCCCGGTCTCCCTCTCGCCCCCCTTTTATTCTCCGAGAACTGGCTGCTGACCGTGATGCGCCCCCAAATAGCCAACATATGAAGTTCCCGGTGGCCAACAACACACGGGATGGGAGGACGGGTAGGATTCATGGTGGCACCCTTGCACGCGTACAGGAGGTCTCGCTTGTGGACATGGAAATAAAGAGGAGAGTTCCGTCACGATATGTTGGCCGACTTTGTGTTGTGTTCCAATTTCCTTCTCATCATCCGTCTGGTCTCCATAAAAAAAGGAAAACAAACACTTGTCTTTTTTCCACTCATCTTTCCCCCCTCGTCATCTCCCCACAAGCGTTGTCCTGGTGACAAAAGTCCATCGCAAGTGCGCGTGGAGGATCACCGGCTTTTGTCCCCTTCCCTTGTTGATGTTGACGTCCATCAATGTCCACCGCCCAACAACACTAAAAGCCACCCCCTGTAACGCAATGCGAGGAAGCCCGCCGGCTGGGTTTCGTTGGCGGGCCTCTTAGTTCACAGAGAAGGCCAGTCTAAAACATCTTGGGTTCGACTTTTCAGAGTTCAGAGGCGACGTGGCGTTGTATTACAGTGGTATTATGCACCATCCAACGATCCAATGGACGCTGCAGGAACCGGACAGGGAAGAGGTGTCAGGGAACCGCATGTTCTGTTTTCCAAGCCAATCTGGGCGAAACCATCTCTTCAAGTTGCAACAAAAAACAAAAGTAACTCGAGCGATAAATCCGTGGGTGGGAGGGCCATTTCGGGTCACAATCCAATGGGCTTCCATCCATAATCTGCCCACCATCGCAAATGCGTCAGCGCGCACTTTAGGCCATCGTCGACAGCGCCTTTGACGCTATGGAGCACCTGGAAACTTGCGACAAACACACCGGCATCTTTCCATGTTCAACAACTGTTTCTGGTGTTTCCACATCAGCACACAGCACACAGAATGGGCGGCGGCTTTCCCTTCCTAGTCCCGCGTCCGCGTCCGCGGGGTTTGTGGGAAGGATGATCCAATCCAACACAGACTGACAGGACCCCGGCCAACGGACCGGCGGACACGGCCCAGGTTCACACAGGTAGGGCTCGTGGTCTGATCCTCCCCCTTCCGACCACATATCTGGTCATCAAAAAGGGAGGGAGGGCTATGCCCCGGATCGTTGTTCTGGTCCCCTACTTACATCTTTTTCGTGAGGGAGGGGAAAGGAAATCCTCTTTTCTTCCCAAACTTATTTTCATTTCCTCTTACAACCACTTTTGTCACATACTTCATCTCATCATCGATCCATCCCAAGCAAGCTGAAGAGAAAGTGTAGCATCAGTGAGAGGCCTCACAGGCAACCACAACCACTTCACCCCCTCTCCCAACCTATCTTTACCTTATCTACCTCCCTCTATAACAAACCTTTTATACACTGCACTTTACTATCACCACCAACATCATCATTTACTGCCGTCAACTATGTCTCGACACCACAACGGGCCGCTCTCAGCGGCCACACAAGGAGACGGCGTCAGTCACGGAAGGCAACAACAACAAACACAACAACAACAACAACAACAACAACAACTAACATCCCACTCATCACACGGACCCGCACCTCAACAAACAAAATGGCACTCCCCTTACCCTTCCTACCAACACCAGCACCAACACCCCCATGCTCACCACCCCAACCTAGCCTCCTTCGTCAAGCCCGAACATACCCACAGCCACAGTGAAACAGCTTGGTCCGCCCGCAAAAGCAGCGCCGGGAGCGCCGTCTCGGCAACCTCAGCAAGCTCCCGCTCGCCCAGCCCGGGTACGCATTCGGACCTGGGCTCCATCAACTACGCTGCGTCCACCAGCAGCTTTGCGACTTCGATGCATTCGATGCCTACGGCTACCGAATGTAATTTCCAGGAGGGCGATTTGGAGGCGAGTGAGAGTGTGGGGATGGGGAACAAGTGGAATGATGAGTAAGTCCCCTGAAACGCATCAGTCTAGTAGAAATACATGTTAATGAGATGAATACAGAACATCAAGGTCCCCCATCACCCCCGTCAGCCGCTTCACCGGCCGCCCCGCCAAAAAGGGCCGGTACGCACCTAACGGTAACGGTGGTGGTGGCCCCGGGAGCGGAAGCAGCAGTAGCACGTCAGGAACGCGCTCACCTTCACGCCCCAGTAGCTTACGGAACGCCATGTTTGCTGTCGACTCTTCAGCTCCTCACCCTCATCCCCGTTCGGCAGAAGCAGAAGACATGATGTCCTGCGAGTCCGACGCCGAGAGCGGCGAGTCGGAAGACGACGACATGGACATCATGGGTGATTACCTTGACGATAACTCCTCGGAAGAGGAAGAGGAAGAAGAAGAGAACGACAACGACTGGTCAGGTCAAAACGGGAACCTGGAGTCGGCGGTGATTGAGGCCGTCAATGGGGATCTGCCGCTGGCTGCTTATCTGATTCCGATTCTGCATAGGGATTATAACCTGGCGGTCAAGAATAAGGTTGAGAGTTGGCAGTTTGGGAATACGGGTTCTGGGTCGGGAGCTAGTGGTGGTGGTAGTGGCGGTGGGGCGCATGGGGGGAATAACCTCAGAGAGAGGGGAAACTCGGATGCGTCAAGGGGTGAGAAGTCTTCTTATACAAACTCACCACCTGGGGGCTCTGGGGGTAACGGGAATGGTAACTCGCGAAAGAGAAGGCGGCGGTCGAATTCGGATGGAGGAGGTAGGGAAGGAAGAGGGTTTGGTAATGGTGCAGGAGGTGGACGAGGAAGTGGTGATTGGGGAGGAGGTGGTGGTGGAGGCGGAGGCGGTGATGGTGGTGGCGGTGATGACGGCGATGAAGATGAGGATAAGAACATCGACACGGGATCTGGTCCCGGCGTGGCTGGCAACGAGGAGTCCCAACCCATGCTGGCGTGTCCGTTCCACAAACGGGATCCGGAAAAATACGGGATTCAGCAGACCAATTCGGCGAATGGGAAGAAGCACAAGTACAGGGCGTGTACGGGGCCGGGATTTAAGAGTATCCAGCGGTTAAAGTGAGTTCCCATCCCAGAGACTTGCGTGTCCAGAGTTAACCGACCGGTGATACAGGGAACATCTGAAACGGGTACATTCACCCGTCCAATGTAACCGCTGCTACAAGATCTTCCCGGGGACAGATCGAGCAACTTGTCTCGCCAACTTATCAGAACACCAGAAAGAAAGCGACGCGTGCGAACTGGGGGATCCGTCCCAGAAGGAGGGCATCGATGCAGTCCAGTGGGCGGCTCTCGAGCGGCAAAACCGCAAGAAGAACCAGGAGGCGCATAAGCTGGAGAAGTGGTTTGAGATCTGGGACGTGCTTTTTCCCGGTGCCAATCGTCCCGAAACCCCTTGTGAGTATGCCTTTCTTTTCCCTCTCTTTTTCTCACAAATCGGGAATACTGACAACAGCCAGGGCACGACATCAAACCCCGAATCACTCCCTTCTCCCCATCCAAGGACGGTGATGCCTTCTCCAAGCTCTTCCTTGACATTCTTGACCACAAAATCCAGCATCAAGACATTGACTTTTCTTCGATGGGGACCGACATCGTCCGCGAGCGTCTTAAATCCGTCGTCCAACAAACCTTCAAAGCCTACGTCTCGCTACACGGGCACCTCTCCACGGAGACCTCCTCCTCCGAGCTCTCCAACGGCCCCGGTGGACGTAACCGCCTCTCAATAGTAGGCGGCTCCTCCACCCACCTCTCGGCCCCTGCGACAGCCGCCTCGCACCAGATGAGCAACACCACCACCGGCACCGCTCCAACCTCCCTTGGGATGGGTACCCGAAACAACAACCCGCAAGCGCAACAAATGAACCCGTACGCGCAACACGGGATTCCCACCTCCCCCTACCACTCCCATTCCCACTCCCATTCCCACTATGGCCATCACTCCCCCGCCACCCCGCATCAACCCCAATTCATGGCCCACTCCCCGCACAACGGTCCCATGGCCGTCTCCCCCCACGCCGTCAACGCCGCAGCCATGTCCGCCGCGGGGTACACCATGACGGCCGAAGACCCGACATCCGTCGCTTCTGCTGTCGGTGTTAATGGTGGTGGTCCGACGGCCGCCAATTACTTTTATACCAGCTACGCCATGTTCCCGCCGCCGCCGCACCCGGCGACGGGGACATGGCGTAGCTGGTATAAAAGTAATTGGCGGCCGTCGGACCACCACCATTAACACCGACAGCAGAAG
>RANY01000633.1:0-21009 GCA_009805235.1 Neurospora pannonica FGSC 7221 | reverse complement strand
CAACTACGCTGCTTCCTTCAGCACTGCTGTCGTACTTCCTACCGCTTCCGCTCCGCTCTGCTACAAGTGCATAGTTCACTGTAGCAACCCTGTACTGGTACTATCATTATAGGCCAGTCAGGGCATCGCAGCAAACAACAGCCTTCATTTGGCTGGCCACAATAATACTGCTATTGCAAAGAAATTTAGGGTTTACCATAATACTATCTACCAGATTATTAAACGCTTTAAATAATGACAAAGTTTCGTTTCTAAAATTTGGAGTAACTGGCTAAAGAAAGTAAAGCATCTTTTTATCTGCCGGATAGTCTTACGTCTTAAACGGAGCTTTAAGGTCTCTTAGGCAGAGCTTAGGCGTTGTATCCCTAAGAATCTGAGCATTACTACCCTTCGACGAATTCTCCCTAAGTTTTATAAGAGAAAATAGAGATTTTAGAAAAAAATAAAGCTTACCCTAGGAGAAGCAAAGCAAAGGCTCTCTTTTACTAATAAATAGGATAGGAAAGAGTAAGAATTAATAGAGGTAAAACAAAAAGTAATTACCTATCTCTTTTTTTCCTTTTTTCTAACCCACCTTTTTTTTTCTAGAATTCTTATTCTAATAAATCTATTATCTAAACTGCACCCAATTCTAGTACCAGATAGATCTTCCAAACTCCAGAACAGAAATAGAATAAAGATAAAGTAAATTTAAAGGCCTATATAAAGTATATATTAAGGGTAATAGTTTAAGGTTAGATTTAGAAAGGGGGAAGGTTACCCTTAGTTATTATAAAAAGAAATCCGACTTCTAAAAGAAATAGATATACTTCTTAGGGTTATATTAATATTCTTAAGGAAGATCTCCTTCCTAATTATCTTCCTGGGACCTTTTTCTAGCAAAATAACGCCCATATTCACAATTCCAATAAGGTAAAGAGGTAGTTAAAAGAATATAAGATTTGAACCATCTATTAGCCTATTTATAGTCCAAATCTTAACCTTATTGAGTACGTGTAGAAGAAAATAAAGGAGATTCTAATAAGAAACTTTCCTAGGCTCTCAAAATTGATAGAGAATAAGGCTAATATCAGCCTTTTTCACCAGGCATTGAAGGAGTATTAGGAAAGAGTGCCTCAGGCCCTTATTGACTAGCTAATAGAGTTAGTATCCCGCCGGCTGGAAGCCGTTCGCCGGGTCAGGGGTTAGTATACCAAATATTAAAGCCATGAATTAGATCTTTCCAATGAATGCATTGGCCTTTTTATTGGATTTTTATTGGTTGAGATAATTGGGGTTGAATTCTAGGCTCTGATTCGTGAATTGGGGAAAGTGGGGCGTGAACCCAGACTTTTGGTGCATAGCTGTAATGTCTCATCGTTAGACTTGGCAACCACATGCTTTTCCCACCCTGCCAACTTGATCCGGAGTCACAAAGTGTGGTAAAAACAAGACTTGAGGAGATGGCCTCCGGACTCATGAAGAAAGTGCGTACATGTGATCACTTTCCTCCTTCGTTAAGAGGCGCTCCTCACCTGGCTCTAGTACCAACATTATCACGATGTTTTGTTGACTTGAGGGGGTTCGTATTCCACTTGTGGTCTGACAGGGATGCGAAGTGAAATGGAGGTCGAAGTATCGGGTACTTCGGACCAGGGCAGCAGAAGCACATGCATCGAACTGCATGGCGACCCCCACCCGAGAGACTCCGTCGCTCCATTTCCCCTGCCGCTGCCGCGCACTTTACAGGCACTGAACAGTCCAATTGGCAGGCGCAAAGGCGTCCGCTTTCAGAGGCTGCAGGCACTGAAGTCGAGGGCCACTTCATCTGAATGCCTTCTCTCTTCCTCGAGACTTTGACTTCCACTTGGCTTGACCTTTCTCAATCTCGACAATCCATTGATGAGGCGGGATTCTACTACGGAATTGACGCCGCATGGAGCCTCTTCCAGGCTTCCAGCATGAGCCCGTCGCCGTCACGCCGTCAGACACAATGGCACCTTCTCGTCTCCACCCCGTTGAGTTGCTTGCTGGTGCATGATGCACGATTCTAGAACTCCTCACTGCTCAGAAATGACAAGCAAAAGAAGACACATATCAATCAGGAGCCTTACGGTACGAGTACATGTAATTCCAAGGCTTGGCTTGGAGCAACATGGCCGAATATTCCCGTCCATTGGACAATGCCATCGAAACAGAGGCCCACCAGACCCTTACGACAGTGCCAAAGCCAAGCTTTTGTCTCCTCACTGCAGCTTTGTTGCCAAGACACTTCCCTGAACGTCACCAGTCAGGCACTCAGGCTGCCTGCTATCATCATGATTACCGCTGGAGTGTTTACAATCGCTGTTTACAAACATCAAACATCGCCGCAGTTTTCGATCCACAAGTCCGTGGAGTGTTACGGGCTCACGGTCTTACGGGACTGTTGCCGACCACAAGACTCGGCAGAGCAGAGACAACGCGGCAGTACACCAAGATGAAGCTTAATGAACAACACGCGTCATAGAAAGCCAAGATCAAAGGGCCCGAAGCTGTGGGACGGTTGATCCTGAATATTGGATGCAAGTCATGATCATCAAGTGGCCAAAGCTGCCATGAAGAAGCTCTGGTCTCTGGCCCGGAGCGGCGTTGCGGAGCTGAAGCCTCATCAAGGTCTCGGAAAGTCGATCACGGCATCCCGAAAACCTGATGGGCCCGGTCCCGCGCCCATCCTCCAGGCGCTCTGCATGACATTATGGGCCTTCTTGATCATCAAGGCCTGCAAGGGCAGTCTGTGCCTTATCCTAATCAACTCCACCATGGCGGTAGTCTCTCATGACAGTCGTGCTCCGAATTTGTCAGCCCCCATCCGCTCCGCCGCCACATGTGGCGCAGTCGCTTTGTACCCTATGGGTCCAAATGGTGTGACATTAGGATTGGTGGGTGGGTGAGGGTGGTGGGGATGTCACAACCATTTGACCCGCAGGTACAAAGAGACGCAAGGACCATGCCAAGGGGAGTGACAAAAAAAACCGTCCCCGCATTTTTTCTGACATTCTAATTTACACCCTTTTTATTGCATCTACTCTACCCTACTCTAGTGCTTAATGTGATGCAATCGATTTTGCGGGGACGGTTTTTCTGTCACCCCCTTGCGTGCGTAGGTGGCTGAGTGAATGAGACTACATGGCGGTTGGGAAGACGGACATGTTAACCTCTTTCCGCGAAACCAAAACACCATGGTCATAGCTCTGCTCCTCCAAAGAACGGATACTGTATGGAGTCCTTTCACCCTCATCACTCTTTGAGTCTGCCATTGACAAGAGCCTATCTCAACTTCACAAATACGCTATCGGAATAGAGAGCTCACTAGCCTCGTCTTCGTTCCTTCATTTCCCGATGCTGTGGATTCCTACGGGATCCCCTCCCTTGCCTCCAAGCTGCGGAAAGAGACAGGTAGCATTCACTAAAAAGCCACTAATGCCCTGCTCCTGTTGGAGCGCTAAATCAAACCAACCAGCGCTGCATTGCGCTAGAGACGTGAGATGGAAATAGGGTGTGGAATCGTGGCCGTCTCCGAAGCGAAGCCGTCGATGCGGCTCACGGGCATTTGACAGGAGGATCCGAATCATGTTGCTGACGCCTCTATGCATGTCGACAAGAAGGATAGAATTGCATACAACCTCCCTCGGACTCTCGGTCGAGACTCGATGTTGGACAATCCAACCCGCCGCAACCGGCCCTTCCACAAGAGAAAGACACGGAAAGCTGCCCATAAAGCGTCAACCTCCAACCCGGAAGCTACACCAGAAAGCCAATCACAATGCTGGTGATATCACTGAGAGCGATCTCGGAAAGATCCTATAACCATCCGGTGTCGCCAAGACAATTCAAGCTTCCGACGTACAGCAATGGTGCACTTTTACCTGTCCACCCTTTATCTCTGCCGAGATAGAGATAGAGATAGGCAAAGCAAAGCTACCTCTATGATGTGATGCCATCTGTCTGCGACCGGGCAATCGACAGCTTTGTGAACCCAATCTCTATGCACAGGTGGGAAGACAAACCAGCTCAGAAGCTCCGGCCTCGGAGATTTGGATAAGGACAGCAACGATGTTGGCAGGTGGTGTTGCTTCCGTCCCTCCTCCTCCTCCTTGATAGGGTCAATGGACGGGACATATGTTGAACCGTCGAACTGTCGAACGAACGACTTGTTGGTTAGCTGGCTGAGGTGGCAGGTTGACGTACTGTATTTGGCAGGCGGTGTATCTCCCGAACGGGTGTGGTTGAAATCGATGGAATGGAATGCGAGCTGGAGGAGACAAGCCGTCAAAGGTAAGGGAATCAAGCACCGTCATCCCACCTGTTCGTCACCATCTTCTTTCACGTCCCATCTTGTGCACACAAGCGGACGATTATTTGGCGTAGTTCGTATGGAGTACACACCACTATACCGCGGCTGTGCAAGTCATATCCAAATGGACACTGGGAGGGGGTTAGAGGGGTGACCGCGGATACCCACCACTGTCACCACACACCACACTAGACATCACCACGCCCTCAGCGTCCTCAGCGTCCTCATCTTTTCCCCAGCATCTTGGAGTTTGGCAGCATGTCATTTGCGTTTCTGTTGAGTTCGCAAAAGAGAAACTCGCCCGTCCTGCGGCATTTAACCAGGGCAGAAACAGAAACAGAACGCAGGCGAGGCAGGCCGACAGGGCGGCTGGTAACTCTCGTTCGAACCCTTGACACTTTCGTATAATTCGACGTGGGGGTTCACCCTGTCGCCCAAGGCGCACCACCCCCGCAGCGTGTGGTCGGTTGCGATGTGGGACGGACACGGGCGAGCATGGGTTGGACGCGGGAGGGCCTGTCTGCTTACTTGTGAACTTGGCTGCGAAGAAGTCCATGAACGGCAGGAACATCAAACGACAGGGGCTGAGTTGATTGCTGAGCAGTGCTGGGGTTGGATGGCTGGATAGAACTAACACCAGCAGGTGAGTATCCAGATGAGGCCGTCTTCATCATTCTCGGTTGATATGAACCCTCTTCTCTCGACTGAACGGTCTCGATCGATGGCCGCAAGGAAGGGAAGATGAATCGAACTCGAGCTGGAGCTGGGACCACCGAACCGGAACTGGAGCTGTAGCTTGACTGAAGGCATAGTTGCTTCTCGGTCAAACTTCACGGTGACCCGGGGAGCCGGGCCGATGATCAACCCGTTGTGGGAAGCACGTTCCTTCGTTCGTTACTGGTCCCGAATGCCGTTCGTTGTTCGGATAGTGGATCGACTGTTCTGAACTGTCTCTGCTTGTCCTTGTCCTTGTTGTTGTCTGGAAGTCGTTGATCCTTCATGGTCCTCAAGTGAGACCCCTAACCCTGAGATGTAGACTCTCCATCGTATATCCCCACTGATCAAGTTGATGAAGTTGAAGTGTTGTCGAAGAAGTGTCGGCCGACTGATGACATTTCAACATCTCTCAGAACAAGAAGGGAATCAGCGAGCCTTATATAATAATGGCAAATTTGCTTACTTCCTTTCTTCTCCTACTCAAAAAGGAAGTACCTACACACATCCATTGTTTGCTGGCATTGCTTGGTTCGTCAAAAGAGATAGTATTTCCCTTATCTCTTGGTGCACAATCGCACCCGGATCTGGGGTTGCCGTCCACCATTCACAGCGTGCCGATCAGCGAATGACCACTTCGACACAGGGAATTTAGGCACTTTTGGCAGTTCTACAACCATTCAAATTTGGCGTGCACTATCTCTTCAATACACTTTCCTATCTTCAGGGGTTGCTATAGCTGTCCGTTTGCAGCAGCCAGCGAGTCGATACCTAGGTATCCATCTATCTATCTGATACGAAGGGTGTATGCCACTCGCTTGTCAACGCCCAATGGATGTCTCTGAGAACGGAGCGAATGGTGAAAATTCTTTTCTATGATGGGCCTTTTCCACCTGCTCTTTTGAGGTATAGTTGTGCAGACCTTACAGCGAAAGTGTTCCTTGGTCTGCTTGGCTATCTTGGACTGGAGAAGTTCCAATGAGAGGGCAATTTCCGTGCTTCTTGGGAGCCTAGTATGAGCACGCTTATTGTTCTACACGTGTATGAACACTTGTTTACCAGCAGTCGAGCCTTATCATCAGCTGAAGCATCAAATTCTTTTTGTCCTCTTGGCTTGTTCTTGGGAAACGGATACTCCGAGATCGTGTGTTTCAAGGGATTTTTGATGCCTACATTCCAACGACTACACCCCAGCTGTTCACCATGCAGACGCCCATGAAGTACAATACAGTACCTACATACACAACCCCTACAGACCCTCATATGCACGAAGGGTCCTTCGTTCCTTCCTTGACGTTCGTTCGCCATGAATGCCGGAAGCAATAAAGACAACGTACAGTAACCCAGCAAGCAAGCGGCGCTACTGTAGAAAGCGCTCACATGATATCAAAATCTGTGACCTTGATGTCAGGTACAGAGAGAATCAACCAATCATGATTCAGAAAAAAAGGTTGGTATAAGTGAGCCGAGAACGAGTGACATCTTCCGTGGCACTGCCTGTTTTGGAAAACTTTTCCAGAACTCTTCTCGAAGCGAACCTTCACGGGATGGATAAATGGGTCTTGGAGATCCAGTGAAAGACATCCAGTCGGAACAGTTGACGATATCTTTGACAACCTCAGGAGATGTCAAACATCACTTGGCGCTGCCAGCTGCTTCGCCTCGCAGGGAAGCATGGCGAGCATGACACTACTGTAGGTATGCCTTACACGCATGAGCAACAAAGCAAGCACCAAGCCGGAGGAAGGCAGGAGCACATGAACTTGGCAGGTGCGGTTCGGTTGTTCTTGCCTTATATTCAAGTACAATCAAGCAAAGCCAGCATCCACCATGCCGTGGATGGTAGATAATTCGAAGGACTGTCTCAGCTTTGATGCCTAGTAGGTAGTGGCATCTCTTCCTCTTATCACAGAAGCGTTGTGTTCGGTTGGCGGACGATTGCGTTATCGAAGGCTGTTATGACCACAAAACAGACCTCTCACTCTTGAACAGGGATCGTGTGTCTATCATCCCACGGGCAGTGGCTTGGATATGAATACAAAAGGATAGGTAACCCTCGCTGGACGCATTTGTTGCCCCTTGGCCCTCTGAAGGCCCGTTTGCGGTCTCCAAGCCCGGAGATATTGTTCGAGACTCACGAGACGATCACGTTGTCGACATACGAGGTACTCGTTAACTCCAACGCGAGCAATGATACCAGCCAGTTTCTCGACAAACCAACAATAAAAGAGACACACACCTCAGGCCATGTCGACGACACCTTCCCGACCCCAGTTGGGTTCAGTCCGCCAGTGCTCACGAATAGAATTTTGACCTACCATCGATGATTTCGACACCTTCTCGTGCTCGATTCTTCACTCGGAACTAGATACTACACAACCTCTAGATCGACGGAATAGGGAACTAACCTAAGTCATCCTACGAAGAGGTAGAGGCGGAAAACAAGCAGCTTGTTGGATTACTACACAAAGTGGTCTCAAACCAAAGAAAACGATATAATGCTATTATCCAGTGGAACATCACAATAGGAAAAAAAGAAGTTCACGCTGCTTGCACGACTAGACGATCCCATATTCTATACCCTACGAGGGCATAGTGTCCCTGGACTTCAACTCCTTCGAAAGTGTTATACTCTCCTCCTCTCATGCAGGTCTTATAAACCCAAATTTTGATTCTTGTTAAGAGGCACGAACTGGGTCAACACAGAACTATTCAATACCTCTAGACTAGCACTTACCTAGTACACTACAGACACCAACGAGATACCCACAGCTTCAAGATTCACCGATGATCATCATCCCTTCACCATCTTCCGACCTAGCGGCGCAAAACGGAACAGTTTCACGTTTGGCGGCAAGCAGCGCGGACTGTACGTTCCGCGTTATCCACCATGATGACGGTTATGCTCCGCTTGTTCATGTTGATCAATGGATACCATGAAGACCTCTCCCGTACCTCTAGGTAGTAGTGTAGCACCGAGTGGATGACCCGGAGTTAGAAGTACCTGTGACTTTGGGGGACGGGTGCTATGGTTTGGGAGGGTAGAGGCACAACAGTAGGAGTAGAGATCGGTAACCGCCAGACAGGACTGATATTGGATAACATCAACAGCAACATTGACGTCTATTGTCCTCAAAAAAGGCTAGGTAGTGTTTCCTTTGCCATTGGTGTCAGGCAGAGGAATATGAACGGTGAATAGATTTCGAATGGATACCAAATAGACAAACAACCACCTACACAAGACTCCCCTAACTCCCAAGACAGCAACAGCAAAAAAAGCCACCCAACCAATCCTGAAACCATCATTTAACAACCAAACCTCCTTCTTACCCACCCAAGTCCAGCCCTAAGCCTGCGAAGCCTCCACCATCGAAGAAGCCTGCGAAGCCTCCTCCTTCGCCATCTGGCTCGCAAACGGAATCTTCCTATTCAGCAACCCCCTCTGAATCTCCGCAAACTTCCCAAAGTTCATCTTGATAGTTCCCTCGGGGTCGACATGCTCGCCAGAGATAATCGTATGGACCCTCATGCGCTTGTCGTATCTGAGTCCAGACAGCAGCTTGGGCGTGATAAGGAAGTATTGCGACGTACGCTCGCCGCAGGCAATCTCGACCATACGCTCGTGGACCATGCGCTCGTTGCGGGGGTCCATGCCTTGGTTGATCTCGTCGACGACACGGAAGGGGGCTTGGGCCATTGATTGGAGGGACATCAGGTAGAAGATTGTCGAGACAGCACGCTCGCCACCGGATTGACGGTGCTGGTCGAGACGTTGGAGGGCTTCGCCTGCTCTGTAGGGTGGAAAGGGTTAGTGGTCGTGGGAAAAGGGAGGAGGAAGGGGAAGGGAAAGGGGAAACGTACCGGAACCGGACCTTGATTTCGATGGCCCATTTCTCGAAATCCTCGTCCTTGTGGACGCCAACTTCTCCAGCGCAGCTGATCTGTTCAAAGTTGTACGAGAACGCATCGTTGATCCTGCTGACAAGTTCATCCAGCCTAGGCTCCCACTGGCTCCTGATGGTTTCGATCTTGGCATTTACGTCGGCTAGCTGGGCTGCGCGGCGATCATAGTTTGCTTGCTCGCGCTCGATTTTCTGGGCCCAGTCCTGGTACTCTTTGAGCGCATGTGGATTGTTGGCCTCGATGCCGTCCGCCAAGTTCTCCTGCGCCCTAAGATCACTCTCAACCTGTTCTAGAGTCGTGGTCTTCGCCAGAGCAGGAAATTCCCCCCCACTCCTCTCCTCCTCGGTGAGGGCTTCTTCAGCAGCCGCCTTTGCCTCGGTGGCCCGCTGGCGTATCTGGAGAATTTGCTTTGAGATTTCCCCCATGGCTTTTTTCTCATCTTCTAGGTTCTTGATTATCTCGGCGTTCTTCTCCTTCAACACTTCGAAGTCAGACTGGGCTTCAATGAAGAGCACCTTTGCTTCCTGGAGGGCCTGGTACGCCTCTCGGATATCCGAAAGTTTCGCTTGATGCTGTAGAACGGCTTCGGCTTTTTTGAGAACAGCGCGATCATGCTGCTTTTCGAGATCGGCCAGCTGGCGCTGAGTTTCGACGAGCTCCTGTCTCTTGTCCTGCTCGGACCTCTTCTCGGATTCTAGAAGTAAGGTTAGCATGACGCATGGCTAGTTAGGGTCAAAGAAAACCTACCGATCTTGTCAGGGAGAGCTTGCCAAATGCTGTGTTCCCTTTGTAGCTCGTTTTTCTCGGCTCGTACTCGCTCCTGTTGTGGGTGTCAGTTGATTGGATCCAGGAAATTACCAGCCGAGTAACGTACGAGTTTATCGTTGATTGTTGTAATCTCTTCCCGCAATGCATCGGTGCTCCCTAACAACTTAGTATTTTGCTGTTTCATTTCATGGAGTTCGCCGGCAGCTTCAGCTAGCTGACGCTGCAGTTCCTTCTTCACGGAGTCATCCACCGGCTTGTCTGTCCAGAATTTGCCCGGACGGACCTGCTGAACACGAGTTGAAACGGCACCAGAGCCATATTCTACACGGCGAGTGATATGGTAAGATTGCCTTCCGGCAGCAAAAAAGCGGATACGACCGTCCAATGTGATCTTGTCGTATTGTTCTTCCGAGATATCGGCAAGTGCGATCGCCGTGCGGTGTAACTGTTTCTCGGCGCAAAACATGGCCAGTACCGGGTCGGGACCTTCAATAAAGTCAATGATGAACCCGTCAAGACCGAGAGCGTTGAGTTCTGCCTGCGACGTAGGCCGCCTGAATGAGTTGACGTCGGCGGTGCAGCATCGAATAGTGCCGGAAAGTCCCATTACGTTGACAATTTGGTGGTTGAGTTTTCTAAGGTCCTCGGGTGATTGCGTCGTGAAGCACAGGAAATCGTCCCCTTGCAAGAAAGCTTGTACGAGATTGGAATACCGAGGATCCTTGACGGAGCAGCTCAGCATGGGGGGGGCAAATACCTCGCTCTCAAAAACTTTCTGATTCTCCTGCAGCCATTCCCAGATCTGGGCAGCGTCGTTGTTGGCCTGTCGCAGCTTGCTGAGTAACTGGCCTTGGTGAGAATCGAGAGCCGCTATTTTCTCCTGGGCCGTTCGGATTGTCCTAGTTTTTTCTTTCCCTTGAGTTTTTAACGTCGTCATCTGTTCATTCAGTTCCGCGATTTCCTGTTCCTTATCGCGGATCACATGCTCTTGCTCTCGCTGTTGGGTGTCAGCATATTAGCAAGGTCATTCTGTCGCCGCCAGGGAAGGATCACTTACAATCCGCCTGTTCCATTCGGCTGGATCAAACTCCCTAGGGTTCTGTTTGTACTTGGCTTCCAACTCGGTGATCTTCTTACGGATCTTGCCAAGTTCCTGTCTTCTAGCAGCAAACGCGCCTTGTTCCGCTTCAAGCTGGCCAGCGAGGTTCCTGACCTTGCTCTCGGCCGCCTCAATTCCTCTGACAGCATTGTCAGCATCTTTTTCGGCGTCTCTTAACTTGGCTGTCCTGGTTTCGACAGCGGCTTTAACCCCCTCCACGTATTCCTGCTTTTTATTAACCGCCTCCAAGGATGGAGCAGAGTCTCGCTGGAGTTGATTCAAACGGCGTTCCGCATCCTTCTTCTTCTTCTTTTCAACGTGAAATTGTTCACGGGCCTCGTTATAGGCCACCACAAGCTTCAGCTTTTTGAGTTTGGCAATGGCGGCCTCGTACTGTTCTTTTTCCCGAAGCCTCTCGACATCCGTCTGCAGAGCTGCTTGCCGCTCCTCCAATCTCTTGATCTCCTCGCCGCTCTCGTCGGCACTGCGCTGGGCTTCTGCTTGGACTTTGTAGTGGTCTTTCAGTTCGCTTTGCCACGCAATCATTTCTTCCGGTGCGGCGGCTTGCAGAGTCTTCTCCAGCAACTCGACCGGAGTGAGGCCAGCAAACTCGGCCACCTTTTCTTGGGGCAAGAATTGGCACAGATTGTCGATTTGGATGCGAAGCGACCTCATCAGTTGGCGCACTTCCTTGTGAGTTGCTTGCTCACGGTTGATGGTGAACTTTGTCTTATTGGTCTCTCGGGTGATGAGAAGACCGACGACGTAGTTGCTCTCTCCGGGTTTCCCTTGGAGTTCCACCTCGATCCTGGCTTCGTCCTTTCCGTGCTTCACAAACTCTCCGACGGCGGTGGCGCGGCCCAATACGTTGGAAGGAAAGCCTAATCCCAAGCAAATAGCACAGACAAGCGAACTCTTTCCGGTGCCATTGGGCCCAATGACCATGTTCAAACTCGGACCAAGAAAAAACTCGGCCTCGTTGTAGGTGACGAAGTCCTTGAGTTTGACGCGAACAATGGCACCAGGCTGGAATCCGGAACTGCTTTGGCCATTTGGCTGGGGTGATGCCGATGGTGTAGGGTCCCTTCTCCTCCGTGATCGGGCTTGTGGCCCGTTGCCGTCAACATTGTGTGAGCCATCGCCTCCTCTGAGGTTGAAGCTGCTGAACATCTCGTCATCCGTTGGATTTGGCTGTCCCGCGGCGGGGAAAGACACGGGCTCGGACGCCATGCTTGCGGGAATGTAAGATTGGGGCGAGAGTGGGCGTTTCCCGTTGCAGAGGCTGGCGAAAAAGGGTATCGCGTGTGGAATCAGGACATATTCCAGCGATCTGGAGTCCAGAATCAAAACCTGGTCAACGCTGGACCTGGACCTGGGCCACCTGAGACAAGTCTGAGGCGAGACTGGATTAGAACCGATGGCACGGAGACACTGGGCTAGTAGGATGGGTTGAAATTCGCACAGAAGCCAAGGCTAGTAGCGACGGTGGTGCACAGGAATCAAACGAGGACGTAGAAAGATACAAAGGACGGATGTCGTTAAAGGATGTTGAGCGAGTCAAGGAACGCGACAAGGCGCGTTGGTTAATGGAGTTTCCTGAATGGGTCGCTGCTACAGTGGAGAGAGAAAGAGACGGGTGCGGGTCGCCAGGTCACGAGGTGGGGGTGGCCCGTGTGTTGCTTGCCGTGGAAGATGAACTCAAACTGGAGGGTTAGTTATGCATTTTATGCACATGCACCTGGGCTGCCTATGTGGTCAAAGCTTCCAAGGCCGTTGTGCATTTGTGGCTTGGCGTTCAGCCAATTTTCTGTACAGCTCAAACTTCCTGACTTCATGTCATTGATCACGACTAACATATTCAAGCTGTTTCTTTCATGAGAAGCGAGGTCTTCAATCTATCAATCTTCCATTCGCCCAATGATTTCTTGAACAGCCCCCGAAACCTTTCCACCTCTTTGGAGACGCGCATTTGCACGACCAGCTGTTGACTCATATTTGGGCTTATCCATTCCTCCCATCCATAGGCCATCGAGGTCGTCTTCCCAGCTGCTTCGCTTTATCTCCGCCCCAAGCTCATAATGGTTTCTTATACCTGAGCTTTTGTTGGACTTTTCAACGTCTGGAAAAGTACGGGATGAGCTGATAACCTCAAAAGTTCACAGCAAGTTGGTGCCATGGCTGGCATAATGCATTGCACCTTTGACGGAGTTGAACGGCACACGTCCACTGAACACTCCGCGACAAAGCTTGCTTCCATTCACGAATGACATTGGCTCTCATCTCACGAATCCATGATTTTCGAGTGTATCCTCTCGTCCAGGCACTTTATCTTTCGGTGGCTGTTGGATGTGCAAGTGTACTACCGAAGACTGCCTGCCCCCAGCCATATTTGGAATTTGGAACCAAACCGTGCTGATGGGCACCGCATTCTTGGGGCTTTGACGAGACATACAACTTCGGGCCTTTTTTTTGCAGGTAGAGAGCTGTCATGGGATCTAACTCGCACAATTGCAACATATGGGGTGCCATCAAGGCGAGTTCACGAGGGAGTGTCTTTGCAGACTGACGATCATCATGGGAATCAGTGGAACAGGGGCCGACAACTCAAGAGTACCTCCCACCCAGCAACCAGCATTTTGGACCCTCCAAATTGGAGGAACCAGGAAGGTCAATGTAATTGTATGCTTAGTTCCAGGTTGTGTTGTTGTTCGTCCGATGTCACTGGAATGGTGCCGGCCGGACTATCGTGGTCAGTCAAGGGCAGGCGGTTGCCGGGGAAATCGCTCCTTCCATTCCAAAGATATCGACTCGCGGGCCCAAACATTGGACGGCCACGCAAAAAACAAAACCTGAAAGTTATGACGGCTGTTCCGGTCCGTCAAGTTCAAAATTTCCAGCCAACTCTGAAGTACCGGTAAAGTCGTCCCGCCCCAAATCTGAAGTGCCAGCCGCAGCCTCAGGCCCTCCACCGTTCCCGTCCGCCTCTTCACTTTTTCCTCACCCTCTCCTCACCCTCCACTCCCGATACTTCGACCTCGTCCTCGACATCATTCAATTCTTGCACTTACACTTGCGCAAACCATCCCATTGGGTTCAACTCAATTCGTGTCGGGATTTCCCATCTTGTTGCTCGTGGCTTTTCTTCTTCCTATCCTGTTGCCTCCGTGGCATCGTCAGTTCGGCATTGCTCTTGCCTGTCGTCTGTCGTCGTCTGTATCTAGCCCCCTCTTCCTTCGCAGAGACAGAAGCCGCGATCGTACTAAACATCTACAGCCGCCCCGTCGCGACTTAACTCAGTTCATCCTCGTCGGTCGTCCTCCACCGATATTGGCGAGGCTCTACTATCCTTCCATGCCACGCTGATTCTGCCATCATGGATCAACGAACGGGCTCTCGTGTTTCTGTCCGCCAACCCCTCGGCGACGCGACCAACAGAGCAAACATTGCAGCAATGCAAACCAGCTCGCGACCCAAGGCCGAGGCTAACGCAAAGTCATGGAAGAAGACCGACCGCAGAAAATCTACCCCTCCCATCATTACCGACATCCCTCTCGTTCAGCACCATATCGTAACCATCCCCTCTCCAGTTGCTGTACCGGATGTCCCCTCCATGAGCCGCCTCCGTCACCCTTCTTCACTTCAGCAGATGAACAACCAAGAAGTCCACGATGCGCGCCGGGTCTCCCAATTTTCAAATGTTTCTTCAAATGCATCCAGCACCCGCCTACAAAAGACCCATATCGGCCCATGGCAGTTGGGCAAGACCCTGGGCAAGGGCGCCTCTGCCCGCGTTCGGCTTGCCCGCCATCGCACCACCCATCAGCTGGTCGCCATCAAGATTGTAGCCAAGAGCACCGCCCATGTTACGCAAGCTACGAGCATGGTGAACCTGGAACGAGTCGACTACCGCAAGCCAAGCACAAGCGCCGACGGGGTCCGCCGAATGCCCCTCGCCATCGAGAGAGAGGTTGCTATCCTGAAGCTCATTCAGCATCCCAACATCATCAAGCTGCATGACATCTGGGAGAACAGGCAGGATATGTAAGACAGACAACGCTATGTGTGGTTCTCGATGATTGACTTGACTAACATCTGGACCAGCTACCTCGTCACCGAGTACGTCGAAAAGGGTGACCTGTTTGACTTCATCAACTGGAACGGCCGTCTCAATGAAGAGGAAGCAATTTTCTACTTTCGGCAAATAATGAGCGCTCTCGAGTATTGCCACAGCTTCAACATCTGCCATCGGGACCTGAAGCCCGAGAACATCTTGCTCAAGTCAGATGGCCAAATCAAAATTGCCGACTTTGGCATGGCAGCCCTGCACCAGGAGCCAACCCATCACCTCAAAACCGCCTGCGGCAGTCCTCATTATGCTGCCCCCGAGCTGCTCAAGCATCAACCGTACAAGGGCTCAGCCGTAGACATTTGGGCCATGGGAGTCATCTTGTTTGCCATGTTGGCTGGCCGTCTCCCCTTCGATGACAATGACATGGACATCATGCTTCAAAAGGCCAGAAGAGGCCATTACAAGATGCCAAACGATCTCTCCCGAGAGGCTAAGGACCTTATCCGGAAAATCTTGGTCGTCAACCCATTGCAACGCATTACCATGAAGCAGATGTGGAAGCATCCCCTCATCAAGAAGTATGACTATGTCGACGATTATCAGCAGAGCGATGGTCAACCGCAGGACGTCTTGAGGAACGCAGACATCGGTCCCATCCCGGAGAAGGAAGTTGATCCCCAGATCCTCAGACAGCTCAAGTCCATGTGGCATGCCTATTCAGAGGCCCAAATCAAAGAGAAACTTGGCCAAGAGAAGTACGTCTATGCCCCTTCTGTCTAGTCTCTATTCAGCCCTTATGCTAACCTTGCGCAATAGACCAAACGACCAAAAGGTGTTTTACTGGCTTCTTTATCGGCACAGAAATGCACAGCTCGAGAACTACAACAACGACATTCCCATTTCGAAGAGCGATTTCCACCACTTGAAGCCCCCTAACTGGGGAAAGCGCATCTCGACCTGCGAATTCACGCAGCCCTCTAGAAATGGTCATGGGCGAAGCATTTCCAAGTTCACCGTCATCTCCAACGTCGCCGAAGTTAATGATTCCGGTACTGTCAGGAGCTATGATCCTTACAGAGCGTCACAAGTCCTGCGCAATTGC
This sequence comes from Neurospora pannonica FGSC 7221, assembly GCA_009805235.1. Taxonomy (NCBI): domain Eukaryota; kingdom Fungi; phylum Ascomycota; class Sordariomycetes; order Sordariales; family Sordariaceae; genus Neurospora; species Neurospora pannonica. The sequence goes on along the minus strand of RANY01000633.1, from coordinate 5,039 downwards.
GCTTCGGAAGCGAGCCACGCAAGGATCATTGTCCACCGCAATCCCTCCGAGCCAGGCACCCGGTCCAACACGTCGAACATTGCCCATTCGTACAACTCCTATACATCTTTTGGCGGTTCATTCCGTAGGCGGCCGAGGATGAACTCTCAACGCACAAATACCACAGGGCGCTTGCGATCTTCCATGGGATCCATGGGTTCACTTAGGAGTCTCAATGGCACTTCTCGGGTGCGGGCAAACAACCGATCCAGAAGGGGTGTTGACTTTTCCAGCATTCGTGCCAGAGACCGACTCCAGGCTCGGATTCGGGAGAATGTGCGGGCTGCTTCGAACAGTGTAGCTGGTAGTAGTGTGGTCGATAGACGCGACTCCTGCCGGCAGCAGCTGAGACAGAAGGCCTCGGATATCCACTCCGCCGACAACACTCTGAAATCGAGAGATGAGACGCTCATCTGGGATGAGGAACTGCAGCAGCTTGGCTATAGAATTGCAATGGACTGCGATGCAGCATTCCGTAGCTCTCTTGTCGGGTCCGAATCTAGTGTTGCTGTTAGCGGGTCTCGTGAGAACAGTCCATTTTCTCTCTCCCTGGGTAGATCTTCGCCCTCTCCACAGCCAGAGTCGCCGACGGTATTGCCTTCTGAACAACAAGCCACCAACCATTCGTGGGTGAACCGGCCTCTTCCTCCGATCCCATCTATCGAAGTGTCCCCGGCTGCAAACCAGACATATGTGGTTAACGTCCATCCAGCTCCCCTCAGGATAGAGCGACTTTCTCTAGGCAATTGCGCCTCACAAACTATTGTTCCAGACCGCCGTATTGTCTCGGAGCCTGCCTACACGACACCTGCCAGCAGGGACCCCCGACAACTGCCGTCTATCTATGAGACGGCATCTGAAGACTGGACGCGAAATGCTTCCACTCGGTGGGCCTCTCCTGAAACACCATCACCGGCTGAGAACAACAAAGCGCTGGACTACCTGGCTAGAGCTGAGAACACTATTCGTGTGGTCAACTCTCCCACGGCAGGACCCGTTCCTATGCCGGAACCTCTCAATGTTCGCAAGGTCTCCAAGACGACGTCAGCCGCGCCTTGTGAGAGCAACTACCGCAAGACGGCCTTGTCGAACATCCCTCCTGATTACAAGGAGAACTGCCCGCCGGGAACACAGCAGGAAGGCCAGGATGTTGGCGATAACACTGTCAATGCCGGCGCTCCAGCCAAGAAGCGTGTCCCATCTTGGTTCAGACGGTCCTCCAAAGAGAACACGAGCTTTGCCACCGCCGATACGACCGCGATTCACAACGATAGCACAATAATCTCTGATATCCACCAGCAACTAGACGGACTTCAGTCGCAGTCTAGTGCTAGACCAGGCCCGTACCCGAACAAGAAGAAGGCCTTCAGCTTTGCATTCTGGAAGGGATCCAAGAGTGAGAACTCGTCGCCTACTGGTAAGAATGGCCTATAGATGTATCCTGAAGAGTTCAACTTACTGACACTGAATGCAGCATCGACTTTCGATATCGGCGCCAACAAAGATGGCGGTGGGAAGAAACACAAATCCAGCAAGAGCGAGTCGAGAGTGGTCAGCGGCGCGACTTCGCAGAGCTGGGGTGAGAGCGAAGGGGGTGGCCGTCAAATTGAGGTTCATCAGAACTGGCTGGCCCGGCTGTTCCGGGTCAAGCCTGCTACGCGACACCTGTGCTTCTCCATGCCTAGACGGCGGGCTCGGCAAGAGGTGGCGATCCTGCTCAGGGAGTGGCGCCAGTTCGGCATCAAGGATGTCGAGGTTGATAAGGAACGCAACATCATCTTTGCTCGCGTGGGCGCCCAGAATGGTAAGTTATTTCCGTCTGGTGTCAGGTATCAGAGTTACCTATGTGGAGACATGGATATGCTAACGTTTTTTGTGTTGGATGTCCAGTGCACAACGTCAAGGAGGTCTCGTTTGCGATTGAGATCATGATGGTGATTGAGCATGGCAAGCGTAACCAGCGAACCCAACTCAGCATTGCGCGCTTCACGCAGGAGAAGGGAGCAGCTAGCAGCTTCCACAAGGTTGTTGATGCGATCAACGTGGAGTTCCGTAACCGCGGGCTTCTTGTCACCGACAAGCGCAAGATGCAGATGATGATCAAGACGCTCAACTCTTGATTGATCCTATACGGACCTCACCTGTCGCCGTTATTGCTCACACTTCTCTTTCACCATTGCGGTTGCTCCGAAGTCGACATTGATGGCGCGCCGCCGTCGCCGAACAAAGGCTCAAAGCATATTATGGTGACTTTCTGGCGGTACTTGCATTTCTGCCTTCTAATATTCATGTTGTTTGGTGGCTCTACCATGTTGGCCTTTGGTGTAAACGGAGTTATCGGGCACCTTGTTGGACTAGGATTGGATGAGAGGAAGATCCTCTGGAGTTTTGGGATTGCGGATGGATACGGGATATTAGTCCTTGTAAAGATGGATGAGGAACAGTCCATCTGTCTGTCACAAAGAGAATGGGCAGGGGTAGGAAGTTGTTTGTTTACTAAAAAAGGGGGTGGTGGTTCACGGTGTGTGGGTGATTGAGGAAGAAGACAAGCGACAGATCCGAAGATGCCCTCCGTCTTTCCCTACGTAATCTTGGCATTTGGCGGCTATGGTGGGGATGATGGGACCCACTTGATGAGTGGTTCCGCTTGACGAGATTGGCTCATTGAGAGTCGCGAGTCGTCGTCGTCGTTGAGGACATTCAGGACACGATGGAGATGGTAACGGGATCGGGAACATTCATGGTTCTCTTTGACAGGGGCTACTACCTTTTTTTATCTTTTAATTCTGGTCTTCAGCTGCTCTATTAGCTTGAGATGTTAGAAGTTTGTAATAGTCATGTATCTTGTCTAGCAGTCAGTGGGTTGGTAGAACCCAAAGAAAAGGTGTAGCTTTCAATGAGAGGTTTTTTTCTGCATTCCTCAACCGGCAGCCAACAAAACAATCCAATGACACTGTTGATGGTTTGTTGGTCAGATTGGTCAATGCCAACTGTCTCTGCTGGTCGCGTTGAACGGGTCCCGATTGGGCGGTGATGGGTAGGAACCGGGGTGGCCCGGCCGGAGCTAACGGACCAGCGGGTTGCGGGCTTTCTGGGATTTATAGTGGGCGCAGACCGCTGCTGCCGCGTTTGGGGGCAGCGAGAGGGGCAGCGGCAGCCCAGCGGAACATGGCGGGATGGCATGGTTGTTGTCGGGTCGCGCGAAAGGGGTGACGACAACGGCAGAAAAAAATGGAAGCTATGAGACGTGCGACCTCACTGCTGGCGGACGGCGGGACGGGAACCATTGTGGTTCTCGCTTCCGCTTCCGAGTGCTGGCGACTGGCGACTGGCGAGGAAGGGTTCATGGGTTCCCGTCCTTTTGGTTCCATATTCTACTGTGTATGGATGAGTGCTTTTTATATGCGCGAACGCGTGAATTTCCGTGATTTCCTGTTGTTCCTGAACTTTTTATAATATCTCAAGCCTCCCCATCCTCCCCCCTCCGGAGCTGTGTCTGTGACCTTTTCTGGTGCGTATAATATTCCTTAATTTCTATTTATCTGTATGTTTACCCTCTCTTGATACCCATCATCTCCGCCAACGTCACCTTCCGCTTCTCTTCATTACCCCGAGTATCATAGCTGCAGCAGTCGTAGTAAGAGTAGTCGCACCTTGTTGGAACTACCGTACTACCGAGTGCAGTATCGATCTCCCCCTCATCATCATCATCTGATCTGACCACAAGTCGCACTCTCTCCAACAAACCCCGCTATCACAAAGCTTTCCGCACCACCACCTTCCGGTGCTAGCCATACGCATACGAGCACCGTTCGCTTACATACGTACCTTGCTCCCCAAAAGAGTATTAGTAACCATGCTTCGATCGATGCGCACTGCCGGCCGCCTGGCCAAGCCTCGGGCTGCTGCTGCCGTTGCTAGCACATGCCTCTCTGGCACCGCCCGCGTTGCTTCAAATGTCGCCAGCTCCTCCTCCTCCAAGGCCGCCGTCAGCTTCTCTGCTGTTGCTCCCAAGACCTCTGCCCGTTACTTCTCCAGCTCCTCCGCCATGGCCAAGAACACGAGAATCGAGACCGATGCCTTCGGCGAGATCGAGGTCGAGTCCGACAAGTACTGGGGCGCCCAGACCCAGCGCTCTCTGAGCAACTTCAAGATCAACCAGCCCCAGGACCGCATGCCCCCTCCCATTGTCAAGGCTTTCGGTATCCTCAAGGGCGCTGCCGCCACCGTCAACATGCGCTACGGTCTTGGTACGTGAATTCCCCCTCCCCTCAGGAGCTCTGGAGCTCTGGAGCTCTGAAGCTATGCGCAGAAAGCTGACCATCCCTCAAAACAACAGACCCCAAGATCGGCGAGGCCATCCAGCAGGCCGCCAAGGAGGTTGCCGACCTCAAGCTCCTCGACCACTTCCCCCTCGTCGTCTGGCAGACCGGTTCCGGCACCCAGTCCAACATGAACGCCAACGAGGTCATCTCCAACCGCGCCATTGAGATCCTCGGCGGCACCATGGGCTCCAAGAAGCCCGTGCACCCCAACGACCACGTCAACCGCTCCGCCTCGTCCAACGACACCTTCCCCACCGTCATGCACATCGCCGCCGTCCTCGAGGTCGAGGGCGAGCTCCTGCCCGCGCTCAAGTCCCTCCGCGACGCCCTCCAGGCCAAGGTGGACGAGTTCGAGGCCAAGAAGATCATCAAGATCGGCCGCACCCACTTGCAGGACGCCACCCCCTTGACCCTCGCCCAGGAGTTCTCTGGCTACGTCGCCCAGCTCGACTTCGGCATCAAGCGCGTCGAGGACTCTCTCCCTGACCTCCGCCTGCTCGCCCAGGGCGGCACCGCCGTCGGCACGGGTATCAACACGTACGTGGGCTTTGCCGAGGCCATCGCCGAGGAAGTCACCAAGATGACGGGCACCGAGTTCAAGACCGCCCCCAACAAGTTCGAGGCTCTCGCCGCGCACGACGCCCTCGTCCACGCCCACGGCGCCCTCGCGCCCTC
>RANY01000632.1:0-21033 GCA_009805235.1 Neurospora pannonica FGSC 7221 | reverse complement strand
GTGGGCGGGGCCGACAGAACTGTCGGGATGCAGAACGCGCCAGACGTCGCGCACGGGCGCGTGAGAGGTGATGATTTGGTGCTCGAGGGACATGGGAAGCATGTTGAAGTCGCCCAGGCCGAGGACGAGGTGGCCCCGTTCGGCGGCGCCGCGGAGGAGCTTGGAGATCTCCCAGGATTGAGAGGTGCGGTGGCAGATGTAGGAGTCTTTGGGGCCGGATTCGTAGGGGGCGTGAGTGTGAGTGTTGAACACCTCGATAATGTGTTTTGGCCCCGGGCCGTACCGGATCTTTGCACAGGCAACGCCCTTCCCAACATACCAGTCACCGCGCCAGAAGGCCGTCGGTCGTCCGTTCAACGGGTACCGGAACATGGTGCTCTCTACAATGGGCCACTTGGACAGGATGGCCAGACCGCCGCCAAAGGCGCCGGCGAAGTAGAACTTGCCATAGGGAAGGATGTACCGGGTTTCGCGCCGGATGGTCAGGTAATCCTCGTGACAGAAACACTCCTGAAGCGCGACGATTTGCGGTTGCGGGTCGGCGATGGCGAGCTGGCGGCCGATTTCTAAGAGACGCTCGCGCCGCAGCTTGGATATGTATTTTAGACCCCAGCAGTTGAGCGTCACGATGGATATTTCGGTGGGCAACTCGGCCATCGTGAACGTAGTTCGTATGAGGTGGGAGTGTTCAGATRAGATGTCAGATGGGATGTCAGATGAGCAGCCACAAGTTCATGATATGACCCCACGGATGTAGCGCGATGAATGAGTGAAAGACCAAAAGGCTCTTCGATGATTATACAATATTTTAGGTGTTTCTCCAAACAATCAAAGTGAACTCGCTGTCCAAGTTACGGTCACGGCGGCTTTCCCTCGATCCTTGAACACGCCCGACTAAACCATTCTAGGTTTGGCGTTTCCGCCCAGCTGGTGTGGGGGCTATCCACAAATCTCGAGATCTCCAAGACGGGACGTCAACGACGACTCCAGCGGACGGATTGACCAATTGTACCTAGGTACCTTCTACACTAGTACGTTCGACACATGCGTAAAGACGGGAAGTGCCTCCCTTGATGCTAATCTCACGGCAGACGATACAGAAGAGAAACCAGTCAAGCCTTAAGATCTGCAGGAAATATAACATTTCTCTCGAGGGGCTTTGATGGTAGTCATCTTTGCTCTTCGTTGGTAGTGATCTGGCCAACAAAGGCGGTCGGGTTGAAGTCATGTTGGTTCTGATGTGTACTTGTATGGGCTCCGTGATGACAGACTTCCACTTTTGCCTGCCCCACGACCCTGCACCCCCAAAAATCGGGCAAGGTACCTTGCCGTGCGCGCGCATGCACTTGTGAACTTTCCACTCTTCCACTGACGCAAACCGGAACCCGACGAACGGATTTACAACCTCAATCCTTATCTTTACCTTTACCTTGACATCTCCTCACGCTCAGGCTCACATCATCTATCGATATTCCTGGCGCAACACCCTCAAGCTAGATCCGCGTCTTTGCGCCCAAAGACAGAACAGCATCTTCTCGAGCAAAGCTTCCCCTCGATATGCCCAAAACCCGGGCTTCCCCAGAAGGCACAGCTGCTGAGCCGCCTCACCCCAAACACCGCAGACTCCCAGACGACGACGCCAGTTCGATGCCGCGATATAGTTCACCCGCCGAAGATATGAACCGCGACGAAGACACAACAGGATACGAAGGTCGATCTCGTGCCCACAGGCCGTTAGCGCGCCGCGACCGTCTCTCTACAAGCCCAAACAGGGCCAGGGATGCGAGCGCAAGTAGAAGTAGAAGCAGAAGTGGGAGGAGTAGAACCAGAAGCATCAGTCCCCGTTCCGAAGAAGACGAGCAACAACGGCGATACCGCTCCAGGTCGTCAACCAGGTCTCGCGAATCGCGATCCAGGTCCTCGTCGCGCTCCAGGAGTCGCTCGTACTCACGCTCTCCAACCCGATCCCGATCCCCTCGCTCTCGATCACGCACCCGGTCGCGCTCACGAACAAGCTCGACACGCGACCGCTCCCGTTCCGTATCGCCCTCTCGCTTCCAAGACCGCCGTTCCTCCAAGTCACATGCCGAGCAGCTTCGACCGAATTACCGACCCCGCCTAGAGCTGAGCGGCCATACTGCTGCTATCAGCCAGGTTCGAATATCACCAGACGGAAAATGGATTGCCTCCGCTTCTGCCGACGGCAGCGTCAAGATCTGGGATGCCACCACGGGCCACAACCTCGACACTCTTATAGGCCACATGGCCGGAGTCTCATGCCTGGCGTGGGCACCGGACAGTAACACTTTGGCTACCGGCTCAGACGACAAGGCAATTCGTCTCTGGGACCGGGTGACTGCTAGTCCCGCCCACGCTTGTGGGGATGAAAGCAACCGTGGCCAGGGACCACGAGAGTACATCAGAGGCGGCAGCCAGCTCAGGACAGCACGCGGAGGTAGAACAGGAATGGGCCCGTTGCTGGGACATCACAACTATGTTTACTGCCTCGCCTTTTCGCCAAAAGGGAACATTCTGGCCAGCGGTAGCTATGACGAGGCTGTGTTTCTGTGGGATGTACGAGCTGGTCGGTTAATGCGAAGTTTGCCCGCTCATAGTGACCCAGTGAGCGGCATCGGCTTTTGCTGTGACGGGACACTGGTCGTCAGTTGCTCTACGGATGGGCTCATGTACGTTTCCACCCTACATGGAATTCTAGTTTCATGGTATATGGTTGCTAATCTTTGTATATGCACAGTCGAATATGGGATACCTCCACCGGCCAATGTCTCCGAACGCTCGTCCACGAGGACAATCCCGCCGTCACCAACGTTTGCTTCAGCCCGAACGGCCGCTTCGTACTCGCCTTCAACCTCGATAACAGCATCCGACTCTGGGATTACGTGTCAGGAACCGTCAAGAAGACCTACCAGGGCCATAAAAACAGCGGATTTTCTATAGGCGGAGGTTTTGGCGTCGTGACCGACGACAAGCATACACAGGACGACTATCGGCACGGTAACAGGGGGAAGCCATTTGTTGTGTCGGCAAGTGAGGACGGAGATATCGTGATGTGGGACGTGGTCACCAAGCAAATCGTACAGCGCATCGAGAAGGCCCACGAGGGGGTCTGTTTTTGGGTGGATGTGAACGGCGACACTATGGTGAGTGCTGGGCAGGATCGCACCATCAAGGTTTACAAGAACGTGCGGAGGATAAGGGATAACCGCCGGCGAAAAGTTGACAAGCCGAACGGTATTGATGGGACGGATGGCCATGGTAATGGCAGAGGAAACGATTCAGACGAAGCTATGGGTGACGATGACCTTTAGCCTCTCACTCGAGCTGATAATCAACTGGCCACTGTTGCGAGGAAAGTGAAAGCATATTCGAAACCAGATACCCCTTTTTAAGCTTTATTCCATCATTCGCGACGCTGTTTGAGGTTTTAATGCAAAGAAAATTAGGCCTTTGCAGCTTTGGTGCGTTGCTTGGATGCCCATTCTGATTCGCATCTTTATCGGCCCTTCTATATGGACGGATGTTGCGCCTATTCCAAGAAGGCGTAGCTTTTCGTCTGATGCCCAGAGGGAAAGCAGAACCAAGTTGTACCGACTATCCGTCCTAGGAACTTCTCACACCCGAGGAGATAGGCAAGCGTACAGGTAGTGATCAACCACCATTATTGCCTCTACCTGCTAACGACTCAGTGTGTGCAGGCATGCCGTCCTGGCTGAACCTTTCTGGCCTCTGGTCGATGGGCGAATTGAATTTGCCGTTGCAGGAATAAACCCGTAAGAGTCCCGACGTAGCCAGGCCTCAGTTGCTGCCTCAGTTGCTGGCCTTCTCAGACTCAATGACATCCACATCCATCTCCTCCTGCACCTCCAACACCAACGCCAGGCTGTCCATGAAGGAATTCACGGCGACGCGGAGCATGCGGTTTGTGGTCGCCTTGTAGTCGACTTGCAGGACCGTCTCCCCAGCATATTCGCTGCCAGGGGACGCAACGGTCGAAAGCTCCCGCTTGACGAGGCCGGAGAGCTCCTTGTCTACCCTCAAGGCCTGGTGAGCAACAGAAGCTAACCGAGCATCAGGGAAGGGCACTTGGAGTGTTCTTTTCCAGTTGTTATGTTAGTGTTATTTATCTCGAAAGAAATTCATACAAGGCACCCGAGCTTTAAGTGAAGTGAGAATGTCATGAAAAAAGATGGCAAAGAAGTACATGAGATGAAGAATAAAAACAAGGATAGGAATGAGACAATAACACTAAAAAAGATGACCTACAGCGAGCAGGGGAAGTTATCGTCGGTTGCCATGGTTGCGGTCTTTAAAACCCTGTAGTAAACACTTGCAAGAAAAATGTTGTCTTGAACCAAGGGGTCTCAAACTGGCACTCGTTTAACGGTTGTCAGGGGAGTTTGTGTGGTAAGCGCTACCCGATGACGAATGTCGAATTCCAACCGCCGCGGCGTTGCAAAGGCGCTCTTCAGCAGTGTGCCTGGGCTGTGATGACTGTTGACAGGCCCTTGTAGGAAACTCTGTAGGAATCTCAAACTGTATCTCACACTGGCTTTTTCGCAGTGAGGTTACTATCGTCTACAGTTATCGCAATGCGCAAGGTCGGAGGCGGCAGGCTGGCTGAACAAGCGAGTTCGACATTCGGTTGTGCCGTGCTGGGCGCAAAGGAATCAATGGCGGCTCTACAGAAAAGGGACAAGCTCCGGCATCACCTCCCTCCCTACCTCAGCTGGGAAGTGGGGCTCTGGGGGGATCTCCCGTCGGAACGGAGTGATGTTACTGGTCCAGGCGCGACTGCGAATGCCAAGAGAGAAGGTTGTCAGGACAACGGCGGGTAACATGGAGCTTTGGACGCGCTTATTGGTGAATTGTTTTGGAAGACACCAAGCCCCCCGAATTCTTCGCTGGCCCACGCTGACCCAGGGCGCAGGCAGCGGTCGGGCAAGTTCAGTTGCGAGTTCGAGGCGGTCTCTGCATGGAAGGTGAGGTGAAGGTCTCGCTCGTTCCCAAGTTCCCCAGGGTCCCTGCCAATGACAATACAACCTTGCCAGCAAAAACACCGCTCTTGGTACCGGTAAGGCCGTACCTGCTACAAAACCTGTTCTCCGCAACCAGCATCATACCCACCGGTCTTCTCTGACCTCCTCCCATCGCACATCATCATCGAGTTGCCCACTCCTTTGTTTCTTCAATCCTTCCTGCCTCCGGTGCCTTCGTTCTTGAAGAATTGCATTTCGCAGCCGGCGTCGTCTTGTCCATCTTTGGAGGCTTCGGCTCTTGTTTTTGGCCCTTTCATCTCACCCCGCACCTGCAGTGCAGTACACCGTCCCTTGCGTCGCGGTATACCTAGTGTAGCCCAGCTTGGCTGCTTGGTTTCCTTTCTTTGTTGGCACACAATCGCTCGCGAAACGATCTGCGATCTCGACCTCAGCTTCCTCCCGTCAATCCGACCAAAATTTTGGCCGACCAGAAGTGAAGACCTAGACGACAAAAATATTGAATTGGAGGTCGACTTCCTTCGCTCCCGCCTCCCAATAGCTCATTACACAGCATCACTATCCCAGTACATGCGCCCGCGCACCGTCGCAACGCCAATCGCTCTCTCGATAAACAGTCGTCTTGGAGCCTCCCAGGCCACGACGCCATGGCTCCTTCCTCCAGACACTCCAGCAGTCTGGGGCAAATCATTGAGTACATTCCCGGTACGTGTAAACCATGAGCGCGCCGTTTTGGTCCTCTCAATCGACACTACAGATTTTTATTTTTCCTTTGGCTTCGTGGTACAAAAACTCCATGTTTATTATCCACCCGCATCCCATGTTCACCGCCCCGCAATGGAGCTGCCCTGTCCCAACATGTGCACCTTTGAATATCCTCTACACCATCAGCAATTGCCTTACAGTATACTAACCTTCACAGACCGATTGTACCTTGCATCTTACTCTGAGCCTCCTACCGAGCATACCCTATTCCCCTACCCGGATCCCGAACCACGGTCTCCGCGGAAGCGCACTCAACGAACAGTCGACCAAGTCGCGGAGCGTAAGAAGCCATACTACTTCACCGTTGACGACACTCTTCTATATAATGCCTTCCACCACGATTTTGGCCCGTTCCACATCGGCCACCTTTACCGCTTCGCCCTGCAGTTCCACGAAATTCTCGGGGCCAAGGAGAACAAAGACAGGCCGGTAGTGTTCTGGAGCAGGGCCGACCCACGCAGTAGGTTATCTAAGCCCGCCTACTCGAGACTAGCAATGATTGCTGACCAATTTTATCTCAGGTCGTGCCAATGCCTCTTGTCTACTGGCTTGCTACATGGTTTTGATCCAATCATGGCCTCCGCATCTGGCTCTTGCGCCGGTCGCCCAGGTCGACCCCCCTCTAATGCCGTTCAGAGACGCCGGCTACAGCCAGGCCGACTACGGCATCACGGTTCAGGACGTTGTGTACGGCGTTTGGAAGGCCAAGGAGGAAGGCTGCTGCGTGTTGGAGACATTCGACCTCGACGAGTACGAAAAGTTTGAGAGAGTTGAGCACGGCGACTTCAACTGGATTACACCCAACTTTCTGGCATTTGCCTCTCCTCAGCATACCCCGGTTGCTCCCACGCCTGAAGGGACAGATCAGTGGTCACTTCTACCAAAGACTCTAGCCGCCGTCGACGCGCATCCTACGCTGCCGCAGCCCTTCAAAAATGTCCTCAGGCATTTCTCAGAGCGAAACATCGGTCTGGTCGTCAGGCTGAACTCGCAGCTCTACAACCCTTCCTATTTTGAAGCCCTAGGAATCAATCACATCGACATGATCTTTGAGGACGGAACTTGCCCGACTCTTTTGACTGTACGGAAGTTTATCCGCATGGCCCATGAGACCATCTCTAGGAAGAAGGGTATCGCGGTTCACTGCAAAGCTGGTCTCGGCCGAACAGGCTGTCTCATTGGCGCCTATCTGATCTACCGACATGGATTCACAGCAAACGAGGTCATTGCGTACATGCGTTTCATGCGCCCAGGCATGGTCGTTGGGCCCCAGCAGCATTGGTTGCATCTGAACCAGGGCGTCTTCCGGGAGTGGTGGATCGAAGAGCGGGTTGAGCGGAGGCTGCGCAAAGAGATGGCAGCTGCGGCCGCGGCCGCGCATCCCAGCACCCCTATTCGTGCCATGTCGAAGACAAGCCTTGGCCGTAGCTCTAGCAAGAACGGCGTGTCGACACCTTCTAACAGAGGATTAATTCGGACACCACTAGGCGAGATCGACCGGGACTCGGCGCGTGATAATCATATCGGCGTACAAGAGGATTATCTCCCTGCACCTACGCCGGGACAGCCAAGGAAGACGCAGCGGGGCGCAGTAGATCGCCAGAAAGGATACGGCCGGGGAACTATTCAGACCACTGTAGAGGAAGAACCTGTCTCCATGGCAGAAGTGACAACCGAGGTGATTACGGTTCAAAAGAGCTCAAGAGGGCCGAATTCAGAGGAGGAATGGAATCTTCGAAGATCTCGGCGAAGACAATCTGCCGCCCCAACTTCACCAGATCAACGCCCCGAACGGTCTGTCACCCACCAAACCGCTACCACGAAAACGACTGTTTATCAAGTCATGGACAATGATGCATCGAACGATATCGAGAATATTGGTACTGCAGCAGCGCGAATAAAGGCCCACGACCATGCTCCACGCACTAGTTCCGCGTCCGGAGTTTTGACCAAGGTACGAGGCAACACTAGTGCGAAACGCCATCCACCTGGGAGCGTCAGAGAAGCTGGTGTTCGAAAGACAAGCGGACGAGTTGGGAGTATAGGGAACTCGACAACCAGTCCGGCAGCTGTATCGGCGGTGCGTAAAATAAGTGGGATGTGACCCCATCCTCATGAGTCGAGAGACTCTATAGACTTCGGTTGATGAGATGACGAAAGCTCCGATTCATTGGCTCCACGATTCATTTGAGATAAAAAAAAAGAAACAGTGCGTTCAAGAGCATGAGGTTATGCCTTTGGAAGTCTTGGGTTTCTCAGTGGCAGCAAGCAAACTTGGAGCATTCAGCGAGCGAGCTGCAGCATATTGGTTTAACTATCACGTTTGCATGATCAGCACTTTATTTTCCACGCATGACGGCCTCTCTGGCATAGCAGGTTTCGTCTTTGGAGGCGTTTTCTTCTGGATTGCAAGGTCATACTTGGGTTGTGGAGGATACGATATACGTTGCATGGACATGAGCATGGAATGATGGCGAGGAGGCAAAGGGATTCTTTTTCTAGGCCGGGTTAAATTCTGGCATGACTTCTTTGGTGGACTTGGGATTTGGGTTACTCTTTCGGTTCGTCATCGATGGATGATGATGTTCCTGTGTTCAAGTACTGCTGTACGGAGTCATGGATAGGATCAGATCGGTTAGACGACTGGCACTCAAACAATATCACGACATTTCAGTTGCAGTTCCGGCTTCCAGTGAAACCTGAACCTGATATTTGAGTTGATATTCACTCCCGGCCATCATTGCAGTGCAGCACTATGGTCCCGACTACTCTTGATTCCCCCTTATTGTGTAGGCTAGCCGGGAAGCCCCATGCCGCCTCCGGGGATGTTGTCCCCGGACATCCTCACCGAGGGCCGGAAGTCCGCGGCCAGTGACTTCTGACCCGGGCAGTCAGGTGAGTGTACTGCATTAATATTGAGTCCAGTTCTCCGCCCGCGGTCTACGGTAGTTGTCTCACGAAGGATAACTGAAGACGGCGATGGTAATGAAGTGGGTAGCGATTTTCGGTTGCACGCCCGCACCGTACCTCAACAACAGTAAACGGTTATTAGGTATGGTTGCCAGACGGTCAGGAGTAGGATACTGTTGACATCATTATCTCAGCAACCATAAATCCCCCAGGCACTGCATCATCAAGCGACGGAACACTGAATTGGCAGGAACTCTTCCATGACATCGATGAGTGCACACCGGAGGGTCGACAGCCAAGCTCAGCTCCTTCCGTGAGTGCATCGCGACTTCCTTTCCCTCCTCCTCCCACCCCAGACTACTGCACGCCAATCCCGCTAGCCCAGGGCCGCAGCCTGTATGGTAGGAGACCTTATGGTCTTTCTCTCAGAAACCGCTGTGAGCTATCAACGGTGGAGCAACTGTTCTTTCCCTGCAACGGTCGTTACTTCCTAACCGTCGAGCAACCACTCAACAACCGTGAGTTCCCCACATGGTATCATCCCAGCTACTCAAGTTAGGGAAGGAAGGAGCAAAGATCCAGAAGAAGCAGATGTACATCTGTTAGTGAGGCCCGACCTTAACTATTTAAAATTTCATCGCTCTACTACCCCTTCTAACAGATATCCCTCCAGTGTACATGGTCACGAAAGAGTTCCTGCCCCTTCGGCGTGCAAGTTCCGTCTTCTGAGTAAGCCAGTATTAGAGGATTTACGGTTTTGTCAGTTGAAGTGTCAACGGTGGTACGTAGTAGGTACCCTAGGTACAGTATCTTGCCTCCAACCGTCTGGCAACCGAACCATAACTCCCCAGCTAAGATTGAGCTGCTGTTGTGGGCTCAGCCTGCAGTCGAACAACTACTCGCTGCACTTGTTACCGTCGCCGTCTTCGGTTCTCAGCTTCGTGGGACCCTGCAACTAAATACCGTCCTGTTAGTAGCTGAGTGCGCACAACTCAGTCCCAGCAAGTCCGTCCAGGAACCAAACACTCGCTGGAATAATCGGCTGATAACACAAGTTTTGATGATCACTCACTCGCTCACTCGCTTGCTGGTCAGCGATTTCTTCGTGCGGTGCTTCGCCTTCAGTTGTGTGCAGTGGTGGCAGGCAAGTGTCGACTTTAGTTCCGAGTCCTTTCTTGAGGATTACCGTCGTCTCCAACCGTCATGACAAATTTCTCTAGTTCTGTACAGTCTACTGTCATGCTAGGTCGTCTTGCTCTGTCTGTTCCTTGGTCGGTTGAAAAACATGTAGCACGGATCTCTGAGGAGCGCAAAGCACCCAGCTGCTTTTCTGTTCATCACTTATATCGTTCGTTCAACCGACGAACAAGGCCTGCTCCAGCTCCAGGCTCCTGCCATGGGCAAACAGTTTCTGTACTGAGGAGCCAACATCAAGTCTGATGGCTACCTGTGGTACTTAAGGTGTGTCTTTGGAAGGTACTTACAGTCATCAGACCACCGCGGGGATTTTGGCTCAGTCGTCAGATGGGGCGCCACATCTGTTTGGCTGGCCACTTCTTTAGTAGCAGCGGTTCGTTCGAACCTACATTTTCGGGCGGGTAGAACAACTTTTTTTGTCACTTTTTACCCCGGTCTCTTGGAGCACGAGTTGGTGTTGTCAGCTGAGGACTTTGTTGATTGAGTTCAGGTGCCGACGGGGTTCTTTGAGCTTCAAGTTTTAGCCTGTCTAGAGTTTTCTGCCGTCCAGTGGTGGTTAGTCTGGAGGGTGAATGGTCTTTTGGGCGCCGAAAGGCAAGAGTTCCGCACGTTGGGGTATAGACTAGGAGATAGTTATCTGTTTTCGAAGCCAGTTGCTCTCTCCTGGGCTGGGTAGTGCTTATGTCATAACCCCGTGTTTGGTCTTCATCTCAGGGAGAGTAATAGTAGAGAGTCTCTTCTAGTTGTGACGATGCGTTTAAGTGCCTTGACGCCGTTTTTGACAGACCGAACTTCTTGCTCCAGGTTCCAAAGCCTACAAAGACTCTGCACAAAACCAGTAAGATGCTTTGATCTAGACTATGAGCACTCAAGATCATTGTAATAGAGTTTTGGCAAGCGTGTTGCAACTCAAAGGCTATGTCCTCTACCTTTGTCGAAGAAACATACCAAGCTAGGCATCACAGCAATCTTACAAACCTGAAACCCAGGCTGTCAAGAGTCATTGTAATGTATTTACTATGGATTTCGGAGTAGTTGTTCTAAAAGCAAATCAAGTGAGTGTAGCGAGCAGCGTAGAGTTTGCAAGGTTAGGATGCCTAACGCTATGTGGATGGACTTGGAAGACTATGATTGTTGACACTCCTGTTGTAGAGGATGGGGTCGATAGTAAACCCGGAGTTCATTCCAACACAGATGTCTACTTCGTTCAGTAGACTACGTATGAGTACGATACCCAACTTGGTCAACCATGACAGCCAAACATCGGCATCAACGACGCCGCTCTTCTTTTACAGGTTGAAGAGAAAACACATACGCGGAGAAGTACAAGAATGAGAACATACGACGTTCGGGTTCTGTTTTCAACCACCAGTCAGGCAATGGGGAGGTTTAATAACGGTAAGTAAATCACGGAATTTCGGGGGATTTACACCATTCGTTTACCGTCGCATCTACCAGCATTCAACACAGGCTTCATATAGGTTATACATTTTCCCACAGAGCCAATAATCGTGAGCACTGCAATCTCAAGAAGCCATTCCTCCTAGCTTTGTCTCTCCATTATGGTTTTGCTGATGTCTGTTTCTAACGGTCTCACAGAGCCGGCCGGAAGCTGTACTCACTCAGTCAGTCCACTCCATCAAACCGGAAAACAGGCACGATCTCCGCTACTTAAAAACCACTGTACTACACTTCGACGGTTAGTACCCGGACTTCCACTTCTCCCCCGCACTCTCCCCGGATTCTGTACAACTTGAACGTATAAGATCGACGAGGACCGGAAAGGTAGGAAAGCGAGCCGGCAGGTAGGCGCTGTATAACTTGTGTAGGTACTATCCGAGTTCGTATCCGCATCAGATGCATGCCGGTGTTGGCATGATATAGTGTTCATATTCCAGGGCCAACTGCATTCAGGTACTGGGTAGTACGTATGGGGCGAGGTGTTGTTGTGTTGGCAATGTGTTGCTTGACCTAGTGGCCGTCGGCTCCTGCTTTGAAACTCCCGTCCGGTCCGGTTTCTGTACGAATACCGGAACCCGGGGACCATTCTTTAGAACCCGAGTCTCCGAGAATACCAGGAGCACGACAGTGCTCAGCTGAAGTTGTAAGTAGCTGAAAAGGGAGAAAGAAGCGAGCACACGAGTGAGGTTTGCAGTGAGTTCCACCCACACACGTACTTATACGCTAGAGTAGTCACTAAGTGGTGTAAGTAAGACAGTAAACCGTCGAACTACATGTTAGCGATGATCAGATTCTGGAGGAAGCCCCGAGGTATGCATGAGAGGCTTTCAGTTCCTGAAAACGAAACTCTGGCATGACATGACCACACTATCATCGATTTGCCAAGCTGAATGTGTTCAGTGTTCATACTGTAGCTCTGGTCTGATAGTAAACTGGTGGCGTACGGTCCGTCAACGATATCGGCGGGCCGTTCGGTGTCAGAGTTTGGTACTAAGAAGAACAGACAGATGACAGAGATACCATAATGCAAGTGACAAAGATTTGGGGATTGATCCAGTAGGCACCCCTCGAAAGATTTCCTCCTGTCTTCTTGGCATCTGAGCGAGCTCGAGTGCTTGGCGATTCCGTCCTCCCCGTGAGCTGCGAGCTGCAACTGCTAGCTTTGTTTGCCTGTATGGCTTTTCTATGCGTGCGTCTATGGCATTTCTTCTTTTGATTCAGAGGTTGTACAACGCATCTGCAGATCGTTCGAGGGGCAGCATCAAGAAGAAAGGGGGGCAAAGTAATGGGTTTGGTTGCTGTCGCGAGCGAGATCGGAAGAGCGTGTCGTTTCTTTTTCTTCATGCAGAGCAGTGAACTCGAATAACAGTCGGTGGTGGTGATGATGATGGATTGGTGTACAACTTCTCAGGAACGAACCCACCACACACAACATCCAAGTCCTGAGACTGGTCGGCTGAGGAACGGCTGAAGAGAAAGTATCTGAAAGAACTCTTGAGCTTACTTGCCTGACGATGTTTGCTGATGGTTGAGTAATGGAGTCCGAATCGCTCATCAGCAAGAGACGGTATCCGGCCTTCAAAGAGGATACCGTACAGGGTTCTCTCGACATGATGCTTGACATGAGCGTCTGGGGAATTGGGAGTCCTTATCCGGGCCTTTTCAAGTGTTGTAGGCCGTTTTTCACAACGAGAGTGCCAGCGGTGTGATAACGGCTTGCACAAGCTTTCGATTCCCTCATCGTGTTGTGCGCATCTTCTCTCCTTCCCCGAGATCTAGGAAGCAGTTATCCGCTAACAGAGACGCAGTGATGGCGTGGATGATCGGGTGGGCGGTTGGATAGAGACCTCACTCCCGGGATGCGTAGCCCCGGACAGGGTCGACAACCGGGCTTCTGGGGAGCAAGTGCTACTCTTTAGCGGAACAGGTAAGGCGCGTTATGTTGTAGGGCGAGAAGCATGCTACCGACCTGCGTGGCGTGTAATAGTCTGTATAGTACGAAGTATGTGTGTAGTGCGGACAACTGAGACGAGAGATTGGGTGGGTACCTCTGCCTCAAGCTGAGGTATGTGGTTGTCCATACAAGCATCCGGGGCCGGATTCATCTAATCTGCCACGACGTACGTACGTAAAGAAGTTTCCCATGTTCGAGGATGAGGCATACGTTGGCCTTCAGCTCTCGGTCCCAGAAACCGAAAAAAATAGACCTGTCCCTTCATCATTAATGACAGACAGACACACGACTCACTCAATAAAGACGGGCCGAGCCTCGCTACCCGCCCGCCGCAGCTGATCTTCAGCGGGAGCTTTCTTCATCAGAGACAGGATACAGCTCTGTATATGTAGTGCGGGAATTGGCGAGTACTGTACTGTACGTAATCCGACCATGACTGACAAAAAAGAAACCGGGCAGTTTCCCACGTAGCCCTCGCGAGCGAGACATGTGGGAACCGTGAACGTGTCAGAAAATCAGGCGACCGGAGAGCCGAATACTTGCATCATGATTGCGACAGTAATTCCCGTAGAGTCCTCGAGTGATCAGTAGGTCGGAGGTCGTCCCGAGTCCAGGCCGGCCGGCAATGACCCGGGAGTACATAGGTACTGTAGCTAGTGATAGTGATAGTGATATCGTGACTGGTACGACTGGTGATTGTGATAGGGACCAACTAAGGTAGACGGGAGCTGGAAAGAGGGGCGCAAAAATTCAAGAGCCCGGCAGCGCACCGTGTGACGAAGCTTGAACGCGCGGAAGACAGGCAGGCATGTCGAGGTGTTACTACATTGCATCGAGGAACAATCTGGATGGGTTTTTGGCCGCCCGGGGACCAGGAGATGGTAATGTAAAGAACTTGGACTTCAAGTTGAATACGAGCTGCACTGAACGACGAAATCATAGGTAGAGTGGTCTATCGATGCAGTCTAGTAGTAGATTGTATGTTCGGGGGTACACACCCCACGAGATTGATTGCAAGAAGGAAAAGGGCTTCTCGTTGTGAGTGGTCTTTAGTGGAGCCACGGCGATCGTCGCTGCCTGCAGATGTTAAGAACCCCTCACGGCCAATTGGTAGGGCTAAGCCGGTAGATGTGGGGATCGTGGTACTTCGGTACGTATGATACGTAACAACTATCATACGTCACGGTACCTGTATTGATTATGGTATTCATAACAACCACTTATACGGTGTAAGAAACACTTGATCATTATTCTCGCCCGAGTATCATGATCAACTCCTTCAGAAGGATGGCACTAGAGAACCCTCAATTGCTCCTACAGTGCTTATAGTTTTATGTCAACATGATGATGTCCGCGCGTATCGTGAAAGGGCTCAATGCACTTAGTGCCTGACAAGCAACGGAAGCACTAAAGCTTGTGTAACAACACTCCCTACCTCACATCCAGCAATCTGGCTGCTTGCTTTGCTTCTTCTTAGTACTACATCCCGTCGTGAGTTGTACAAAGCCCCTGGCAACCGTACCCGCATGGAAAAACAGAGGAAGCATATCTTTGTGTGACCATCCTTTGGAATCGAGTTTTTTTTTTGTACCTGGAAGCAAAGGAATCTAGATAGCTCCATAAGAAACTGAACTTACGGTAAGAATGAAGACCGGCTTCTTTACTTCTTCTCTCCACCATATCACACCATGTTCAGTTTGACAACGGGGCAATTTCACACAAGTGGTTAAGTTTGGGAGGATTCAAAGACGCAGTTATTTCCCCATACGATTGGCCTTGCAGTGGTCTGGGTTTAGTTCCCTCTAGCATCTAATTATACCTTTGCGGGACCAGTCACTTAGCACTAGCAACTTTTGCCATGGCCCAGGGATCCATCTGTGTTTGAGACATGAACTTGATACCGGCGAACAACTATCTCATTGATCCCCGAGGTTCACCTGATTCCCGCACAACACCGTCCAACGTTTAAGAGATATATGAACTGTGTTGAATGCGCGTTTCGCAACACTGTAGGAACGTATGCATGCTCACTGCGCTGCACTCTGCAGACGCCCTTCTGCGTGTCGCTTCATCAAGCATTCTCGGTACCGTTGCGGGTGATCGTCCCGTCCAGGCCCTATCAAAGTGCTGCGTCTGAGCTCTGCTTGATCGGATCTCTTGTAAGTCCTAAGACACGAACCACAAAATAACGTTGTTGCCGCCAAGCGGATATCGAACGTGGTATCATCAAATGCGTTCGTGGCTGTAGTGAAAGTCTGGAATGGGAAACCAAGATTGCTTGACTGCTGTATTCTCTAACCATGCATATGAGCTGCATAACAGTGACACCTGTAATGATACCCCAACCTGCTCGTCCGGGGCACCCTCTTGGCGCTCAACACACCAAGGAATAACGCTCGCCCAAAATGCCAAAGCTAGTGATGCAGATCATTCCCAAATTCCCTATTCCACAACCCAAAGCGATAGTGTAAAAAGTGGTTAGTGCCTAGAAACACCATGGCCGATATGCTCCGCGCCCGTAGACCGACATGCTTTTTTTGATTGTAGGAATGACAAAGGAAATGCGTCCATTTGGTACCCCGTGTAATCGTATACGTTTTCTTCGAAACCACCGTGACTCAGTTGGGCTGGCGGCGGAGGGGGAAGTAGTATGCAGGCATGGGCTCCAGATGCCAGTGCTTGATGCCCTTGTTCTTGAAAGCCTCGTCCCACTCTTGAGTAAGTTCCTTGGGAATTGGCCACCCATGCTCGGTGCTTCGAAGGCGCATGCGAACCAGATGGCGCTTGGTAGATGCATCCTCTCCGTTCACAAAGCCCTCCCGACGGTGCAGAACAGCCAGATTGTTGATGAAATGGATGTCGCCAGCCTGTGTTTGAATCTCCATCTGAGACGCCTTCGCAATGGCCTCAATGGCATCCAAAGCCTCCACTTGACGGGCAGTCAAGGATGGCAGATGCTGAGGACGGGGATGAGCCTGGTTCCCGAGAAGAGCCGCTCGGCCAAAGTTCATGATGAGCTTCGAATCTTCGTAAAATATCACCGGACGGCACTGAAAGCGGGGCCTGAGAAGGTTATGTTAGATGGAGTCTTGATAACATGAGATCGGCCAGTGTGGTGGTGATCACTTACATGGAGAAGGGCCAATCGCTGCGCGCCAAAGTCCGAATCAATTCGGGTCGAGTGGCAGCCAAGACATTGTAGATGGTGTACGCAGAAGCAATGATACACTTGCCCCCAGTTGCGGCTGTGCTCCTCGTCAACCAGCTAACAATATCGCCAGCCTCCTCATTGTGGAAAGTCTGCAACAAAGGGTTAGTCAAACTTGCAACGGCCTGCCACTATTGCGTTGTTGACTCACTATGGACTTGTTTGAGTGGCGATGATGTTCAGCAGTCTGCTTGGTGCTGTTATCCGCAACAATGTGCACTGTTCAATATGTCAGCCACAAAGCATGATAAATGCCGCCACAACGTTTGACTAACCGAGCATGTTACCGCGCTTGTCTTGACGACCGCGTTGCTCCGCGATGTACGACTGGAGGCCCATGTAGGCCAATGTCAGGTCCTCAACAGAGAAAGCTGCGCGATCAAGGCCCCGAATTACGCCAAAACCCTTGCCGAAATGGACATCCTGTCCGAGTGCTCTGAGCTTCGAACCGAGCGTGGGCAGCTGGAAGGTATTCGGCTCGACGAGATAACCATCCTGGTCAAGAGCTGTACGCCGTCAGTGTGATGACCAAGGAATCTAAGGGGAAGTACACCTACATTTGTATTCGGCAACCGCCTGCTTGACTTCGGCCAAGTCAGTGTCAGTCAAACGCAAGATGTACTTGGATTCATCGGCAAAGTCAACCCCAGTCCAAGCCAACTTGGATCTCAGTTCAGACGGAAAGGCGCTAGGAAGAGCTGGGGCCTCGGCATTGGTTGCGGCGGCAAAGGGGAAGCCGTTGTTGCCAACGATTGGAGCGATAGCCGCGGCGAGAACGGGCCCAGAATTGACTGAAGACATCGTGCAGGTAGTCGTCTGATAGGTGTAGTGCTTCGAATGTAGCTGCGCTGTAGATGTTAGCTTCAGGGGTGCCCCTTGCATACATTCCCGATGAATGGCACTCACCTCAGCGAGCAACCAGTTATATCAATGAGAAAGGACGAAAGGTTGCGGCTCAAAAGGTACCAAGGCAGGAATATGGCTCCCAGGTAGTAGTCTGGTGGACGCTGGGTTGTTGAATATATGAACTTGAGGGAGGACTCGGATTGTCAAGAGATCTTGGAAAGCTGGAAAGTCACTTCTAAGTTGGAGATGTGAAGTCGGCTGGTTGACAAGATCACAAACGAAAGACCGAGGAGATGTCTGGCCTTTTATCAAAAGACCGGACTGACTTGGATATACGTGACACAGAGCCAGCTCCCGGGTCAAACTTGAAGTCCTCTTGCCAGGTCAACGGAAAGGAAACCAGCCTCGACTCGGTCGACCGCGCTAGCGTTTAGGAGCTTGACAGGAGGATTCTCGGAACTCGAATACGGAAAGAGACACGAGTCTATCCTCATGGCTTTCCGTCGACGATGGTGCAGGTACGGACGGTACCGTCGATCAACGCGATGCTTCTTGCCGACGATATGTTGTGAACCAGAAGGATAAGTGCAGGCCGGTGAGGCTGTCAAGGTCGAGTTCGTGCCACAAGCACAGTATATGAGTTGGTGTCGAAGTCAAACTTGCCAAAATTGGAGACAGCAGTGGATCTCTGAGCCGCCGCTAAGAAAAGAAAGAGAAAGAAGTCGCAGACAGGGATGCGGGTATGCCCTATAAGGTGTACGGTTCCCCATGCAAGAGGGGCGTGTAAGGTAGGTACCTACTGACCATGTTGATGTCAGTGAGCTGGGCATGCGTGGCCGATGAGGTGACCCAAGGGAAGTAGATAGTACTCAACAACATAGAGCCTAGACAGGACA
This sequence comes from Neurospora pannonica FGSC 7221, assembly GCA_009805235.1. NCBI lineage: Eukaryota > Fungi > Ascomycota > Sordariomycetes > Sordariales > Sordariaceae > Neurospora > Neurospora pannonica. Next base: position 2,781 of record RANY01000632.1, on the reverse strand, counting down.
GAAGCCTGAATGTAACTTCTTGTTTGGACATCCTAAAACGGGACGCGAATACGCCTGTGAAATCCCAGAGCCATGGTTGGGGACATTGCGGGACAACGGGGAAAGCCCTACGGGTTGATGTCGGAAGTGGCGTCCCATCCCCGGTCCGGGGCCATCATAGGACATGGTCGGTGGTGACATGGCACCTGTCTGGCATCCGCGGTAACGGAAAGGGCAAGCTCAGCTGGAAAAAGCAGGCAGCACCAGATAGGAATTGCATGGGTTTGAGGTTTGTTGTAGCTCAGCTGTAGCAAGCATCCCCAGAAAGTCAAAAAGAAAGAACAGGGGAACAATACATGTTGACAAGAGCACTCGAGGCTAGTGTGTAGCCCGAAACCGGGGACCGTGCAGGAACCGGCCGTGTCGGGTCTCTTCCAGGGCGACACACAATATAGGAATACCCGGTAAAGACGGGGCCGGACGTCATGTCCCAGTGCAACAAACTAGCATAGGGGGCATGCGAGAACAGGCATCGTAAAGGTGATCCCCACATCAAACATTGCTAGGAAGAGTTCGACGGGGACCGGATGAAGAGTTTCCACTTGCAGCTGTACCTACCTTAGGTAAGTAGTCGACAGTGGCGAGCCGGAAGTAGAACCTCACATCACAGGGCCGGCGCAAACTGTGATGGACCTTCGAAAAAGAGCCGAGAACGAACTCGACCAGCAAGCACGATACACGACAGCCGAATCTCTGCGGCCGTTGCGCTAGCCCGAACAACCTGAGCACACAACTACACGGTGCACACTTGCTGCCGTGATTCGCAAGTCCGGCATCCCAGCGGCTTGCCACATCGCCAAACTTGAAGCAAGAGAGACCCAGCTGGGTGCAGATTAACGGTCGGTGAGAAACAAATGCAAGGGAAGAATGAGGACGAAAACTGAGATTCCCGACAACCTGTCGAACCTGTCGATCTGACTCGGCGTCAGTCCCGAAGGAGGGACAGAAAGTGAAGGGACGGACCACGGAGGGGACTTGATGGCCATTGCCGTCCAAGCAGCCCAAGTCTTCCCGCCATCTTGCGTAACTTGAGTGGCCCGAAATACAACTGAGTGAAACTGAACGAAGCTCATCTAGAACTGAAATATGGAAGATGGTTGAAAGCAAAGGCTCAACGAAGGTAACACAGGTGAAGAATGGTACCTCAGATGATGTCAATGCTAGCTTGGGGCTGTCCGGTGGCTGGGGCTCAGGCTAGGCTGGCCGTGGCCAAGTGGAATTGAGGACGATGACTGAGAAAGGAAGTCGAAAGAAACCAAATTGAAGATGATTTGTACCATACCCGTATCGTACAGGAATGCTGTGCCTGTGTTGGTGTGTGATTGTTTGTTTGAGATGAGCAGCAACCGGTCACGATGTGACTCAACGTACCACGGTGCCTGTCTTGTCAACCTGTGCCCATTGGTGACCAAAATCCGTTCATAGCTGACAAAAGAGGACGTCATTGCAGTTCAGAATCTTGATAATACACGTCAATGTTGGTTTTCAGCTTTCATGAGTGTGAAGACGAAAGGACCAAGCTGTCCACACCCCCATTTCCGAAAATCAGCAAACACACAGTAGGCGAGAGTATAGTGAGTGGTTAGCTTAACGACTGACCGAGGGACGGCTGGGTCTGGGCGGTTAGTACAAGGTGCGTTCACAGATCAACGGGACGGGGACCCGCCGTTGAAGACAGCCGATAATATGAGTTGCGCCTCATTGCTCGCATCTGATCTGTTCGCAAAGAGTAGTCAGTCGGCAATGAGCAACGGATGAGAGACGACTCGGTGGCATGTCCGAACAGTGCCTGGTTGATCGTGTCGTTTTGGATTTACCCATGAAGGTAGTTGAGATCCATGGCGGAAGGGGCCACGATGGCTTTCGTTGAAGATGTCGAAACTTCTTGGGCTAGCAGCTCGCCATGCGCAGCCAGCCTGGGAACAGTAGGAAACAACGAGTGTCCAATGTAGGTGCCCGTCTTGCTACCTAGCCCGATCTGGGCAATCTTGCTTGGACCCGCATCGAAGCATACACAGTGGTGGCAGTGGTACGGTGCTTCTGCCATATCGAATCGGTCGACTGCGTGGTCTTGCCGGGGCGGACCGGCTTCCGGAGATTTCCTTTGGAGACGAAGGCGGCTTCCGCTCACACCATCAAAAGATAGGACAGACACTTTCCCCTCGAGTTCGCTTGCCTAGAGGTAAGAAAGGGGTAAGGTAGCCCGCGAGATCGTACCAGCTGGTCATTTGTTAGTGGAAGTTGCTCTCTAGCAACTTGAAAATGGTGATATCCGGCATCATGTCTTCGAGGAGTTGAAGCGAGGTAAGAGCAGCCAGGGGAGGTTGAGGGAAGTGGCAGCGGCAGGCCGGCAGGCGTACAGTAAAACTGCAGACGTAGAACTGCAGCTTACAGGATGGCGTTTGAAGTCCAGCTGAGGTATGTACCTACCTGCTTGAAGAGTCGGCTTCGTTGGATGGGCATGATCTCGGGTGAGGTGGAATGTGGAATGGTGTAATGGACGATGAAAATTGGAGGTCACACAATTCTTTCTTCAATTCCACTTGGATGTTGGAGCTTGGAGGAACTGGAGGGAAAGTGCAAACAAGGCATGGGTAGTACCTGCCTTGACAGGCGGTGTAGGTAGTCGTCAAAGCCTGGATGGCATCGCGCATCGAAAGGCAGGAAGTGAAAGCTACCTTAGGAAGGAGGTCTGAGAAACTTAGGGCACCGACCCGCCCGGCCGCCCCGCCCCGCCCCGCC
>RANY01000064.1:0-65937 GCA_009805235.1 Neurospora pannonica FGSC 7221 | reverse complement strand
AAAGGAGGAGCACAGGAGCGGAGGACCTCATCCACAGATAGAGGAGCTTGAAGATGAGGATTGAGGGATAATCTATTATTTTATGTGTATATAGATTTTGAAGCTCTAGAGCTTCTTTTGCTGAGAGGTAGTATTACAGGATTACCTGTGACTGTGCTTGGCACATGCACGGCTCCTGCCATGAGTAGTTGAGCTTCGTGCCATGCCATTACTGCCATTGGCAATAGTACATCACGTGCATGTGCACGTGCGCTGGTCTTGGCTCTAGGCATAGCTTTTATGCCTTGCCCTATATCACCAGACCTGCGCACACCTCTTTTCTCTTCTCCTCGTACAACTACGCATATCTAATTTACTCCCTACCCTTCACCTCACTCTGTGATACCTGCCTCCCCAGATAGTTAGGAGGATACCTGTCATAGCATGGCTGGATAGGTTACCATGATATATCGGATAGAATGAGGCTCATGTTCTTATTGATAAGACTGTACGGAAAGGGAAGGCGGGAACGAGTGGCAGTTCTGACTTATATGTCCAGAACTGTAATGCCCTCATTTGACAGCTTCCTTTTCCTCCTTATACTTAATATTACTTTGATTTGTGGCTTCTAGTCTTGTTGTCTTATCACTTGTAGGATCACGCTTTCACAATACCACTATATTTTTAGGCAAATTACCTAATTATAACTTTGCTCCTTCCAGCTTTAAAAATTCCGATAGCATAATTTAAATTTAATTTTCCGTTAACGAAGTTATAATAGAGGCCTAACTTAGTAAATATTCGTTATTTAACTCCGCCGTCCGCTGTTCTAACTATTATAAAACGCCTTCTAAAAGGGCCGTAGGCCTATAAATAAATAACTGACCCCCCTTTGTAACAGCCTGAATATTTTAGATGATTTTAAAATACGTATCTTTTAGGCTAACATAGCGCGAATACGAAATATATACGACATTACCCTCTAAGTTACTAGTAAAGTTAGAATAGATATAATTATAATTTAGGAACTACGCGCGTAGTTCTACGAAGGCCAGTTTAGTATTCCCAGATACCTTCTTTACACTCTTTATATTCCTATTCGTACATAGATAAAGGAAGTAATTACCTACCTACGCGTAGCTACTTACGTTTATAAGGATATAATGGTTAGAGGGTTTACCTTTAGGTCTACAAGGGATTTTTTGTAGGTAAAAACGTAGGAAATTACCTTTGTTAATATTTATTAATAATCCGACGATATTTCTACCTTTAAAATTCTTTGAAATTAGCAACTGATAATAAGAATACTTCTCATTAGAAACTTTAATACTAAATATTATATTTATATGACAGGGTGGGATGCACATGCCTACACGGCCAAACCTATAAAAGATAGGACGATGTTCGCTTGCTAACGAACATCGAAGTGCATACTATATAGGCACAACAAACTATCATGGGGTGGGACACTGTTAGGGGTGGGTTGAGATATGCGTTGTTATGCGAAGTAGAGGAAAGGAAGATGTGCGTGGAGGACTGGCTATATAGGTGAGAGCCCAGATAAGCCAGTCTATGCGTACGCATGTGCAGCTGCACATGACTGCTATACAACAATGTCACATGCTAACCTTGTGACAATTTAGCAACCTAGCAGGGAGACGTCAGAAAGCACTATACGTATAATTAATTATATAGTAGAATACAGCCTCAATTTATTAATAGTACCCAGTATTCCTACTTATAATTATAGTAATACTATCGATTTTACTTTTTCGAATATTCTCCTTTACTTAATTAGAGTCGCTCTAGAATTAGACTACGGTTTTGATTACTATATTTGTATTATAAATATCTTTACCTGACTAGTAGAACCTCCCTGCCATTAGCTAGTTCTTTACAAAAATTTGAAAACTATTAAGCTTTATACCGAAAATATATCTTTTTTTATAGGTTTAATTCTACTCCTTCTTATAAGCAAGGATTCCCTAGAGAAGTTCAATAAACTCGCTAAGGCCTTTTATAACGTTCTTATAGAAGCTTTCTAAATTATTTATAAGCTTTCAAAGTTTAAAAAAAATATAAAGTAGTAGAATAGGACGTGTGTATAGGTATTGAAAATATTCTACAATTATCGACATAATAACCTGAATCCTATCATCTAATAAGTAGAGGCGCTTCAATAATAATTTAAGAAAGTAATTAAGGAAATTAAATAATTATTCTTTAATGACCTTATTACTAAGGTATAAAACGACCAGGATATTTATTAAATTATAGCGTAGTATAAGCCTTACGACTAAATAGAAGCCTCCCTATTCGTTATTAATAGGTAGGCTATTATCGAGCTAGAAGCTAAGGTGGAGGCCTTCTATATGGCCTTACTAGAGAAGAATAGCGAGGATTAGAACTTAAAAACCAGTTGGGTACCTATGGTACTACGCCGCTGCTTATCCTAATTTTCAGTCATTTATAAGGATAAAATTTATAAAACCCTTTACGGTATTAGGAATACGTCCTCCGGCGCCGACGGTATTACAGTCTGTATATTAAAGGTGTTTTGGAAATTTATTAAAGTTATAATCTAATAATTCTATTAGGGTTGCATTGCTACCGGTTATTACATTTTTTAATAAATAGAGGTAGTTATAATTCCGAAATTAGGGAAAAATTAAATAATAGTAAAGGGTTAGTAGCTTATTTCTTTCTTATTTTACTTTGGAAAAAGTATTAAGCACTTTATTAGTAGGCGAATTGCGTAGACGGCTATTTCTAATAGGGTATTAAACCCTTAGTAAGTGGGTACCTTACTGAAACGTTTTATTATCGATATTATAGAGGCTTTAGTATATAATATTAAGGACGCTTTTAATAAAGGATTAAAAGTTGTATTAGTAGCTATAGATATTAAAAGCGCCTTTGACGTTATGTTAGTAAATAGGCTAGTTTTTGTGGTTGCGAGAGTAAAGATAGCCTAATTATATAGTCTATTAGGTCGAGCCCTTTATAACTGATTATATAGCTTGCGTCCACTATCCGAGAGTAATTATTCCTATGCGTCATTTTAAACGTAGATTCCTATAGGGTTTTCTAACGTTGTTAATTATTTATTTACTCTATATAGAGCCAGTCTACTGCCTTAAGGAAAACAAAGCCTAATATTTCAAATATGCCAACGATTGTATAGTTCTTATTATTAATCTTTTAACGAGGAGGTTGCTGAGAAGGCCTAGCGTAAGTTGAATGCTATAGTCTGATAGGAGGTAAATAACGTTATCGATTTTTCTTTAAAAAAGATAGAAATTCAATTTTTCTTTAAGAAGAGACTAATTACGCCCTTCTTGACTATTACACATAGCGACGTTGAGATTACTATATAACCGGCGATGAAATAGCTAGAAGTTTAGCTCTATAGTAAACTAAATTAGAAGTACTATATAAAATATAAGTTCGCTTTAATTAAATAAATAGTATAATATATTTATAGCTTTAATAGAATATATTACGGCGCTTCTCTAGGCTTTATAGTCAAGGTTATGAAAGTTATCATTTTATTAAAAGCCTTCTTTAACTTTAAATTTAGTAGCTAAACTATAAAAAGCTTGCCCTCCTATGGAAGTAGGGGGAGTTTCTTTTTATTAGTAATGGTCTATCTGACTACGTTAGTAAGGTTTAAAAAGTAATTAATATTACTATCCGCGCTAATTTCCTAGTATAGCAAACAACCCATTTTATTATCTTCTACTACGAAGTTAATTTACTACCCGCCCCCCTACTCTTAGAAGTAGCCCGCTAACACTACGCTATTTACTTTCTTACCTTAGACCTTACTTATCCGCTTATCCTACAGCTTTTAGAATTACGAATAATACTTCTCAGCCTGCTACGCCGCTTTACAATATTACAAATAGCTGTTTAATTCGCCCTAGTATTCCTGCAGCTGATTCTATAACTACTAATTTATAATAGGAATATTTATAAGAATTTAGCACTTACGTCTAAGGATAGAGCGGTTATGGAGTTTAAAAAGTAGTTCTTTTAGCTCGATTCCTTAAAAGTCGTCATTTATACTAACGGTTTGATAATTGCTAAATAAATAGACTTTCTAGTATATGCGGAGGATTTTAACGCTGAAGAGGAAAGATTAGATGGCGAATATATTGGCTTTAGCTATATAATCTTCTAAGGTGTCACAGGATTAGACCTCTATGACTGTTATACGTGATTGTCATCATAGCTCACTACTATATGACATTCACATGCTTGTGCAGGCTGCAGCTGCTTTTGAGACTGCTACAGCCTGATTGGCTAAGTCCTCCCAGCTCTACATAGCTGGGACCCTACTTAAGGCCAGTCCTCTGCGTACAGCTTATGACTGTTCCCTTTCTCCTTCGTGCAATTACACATAATCATATCTACACCCATCCTTTGCCCGTGATAGTTAATTGCACCTTTTAACTATTGCGTTCACAGTGCAAACCTCAAGATCTGTGGAATCGTTGCGCGCTTGTCAATCAGCTGCGCAATCCACCTATGTAGGAATCGCCTCGCCATCGAGTCGCAGAATCCAGCACCGTCATTTGAGCCAGATCATGCCCTCGCATCGCAATGATCCAGCTCTCGCTTCTTCATTTAGTGAATAAGAGGCTGCTCTCTTCATTCAGTGGATAAGAGAATCTCTTTTGTTTCGTCACATTGATAAGCTATTGCTGTGCTCTCCATGTCATTTGTCTCCTTCACTGGTGACGACGACAGTCTCACCATTAGCGACCACCCTTCTTTCTCTGACAGCAACAGCAACGATACCGGTTTGCCCAACTTCGCCGCAGATCCTGAGTCAGACAGCGAGCCTCACGATCTCTTCGATCTCGGTGACCTTTTTGACGTCCTCACTGAAGACTATATCACTGACACTGACGTTAGTCGTACTGCCTTAGTCAAGGTTGACCTCACTCATGGTATCGAGAACCTCCTTAGCAGACTTAACAACGATGACAGACCCAGGTTTGTCCCTTGCAATCATCTTGCAGCCACTGCTGAGATCGCTGGCGAGCCTGCTTTCTAGTCAATCATCGAACCTCTTAGTCACATCTTTCTCTCTGTCCTTGAGGGCAACGACAACGTCACTGCTAACCTTGCACGCTCTGAACACGAGCTCAACATCGCACGCAAGATCACTAACAATAGCTAAGCTAATTTTGACACTCTCAACCTCAAGCATACCCAACTCAAACAAGAACTCGAAGATCTCAAGGAAACCATGGCTTCTTCTAGCGTGTTGCCTAGGCGCACTATTGAGGACCCGCCCACTTTTGATGGCAAAGAAAAGGATCCTGCTCGTTGCTGTGAGGTTTTCTGTGCCTGGAAGTTTTGCATCATTACCTCGTAGAAGGTCGATCCTGCCCACTTCCCGACGGAGGACATCAAGATCCTCAAAGCTGCAATGTTGTTGGGCCCCGAGCTCCTTTCCAGCATGCAGGCTGATCTCGACGCCATGATATTGGAACCTGATAGCAAGAAGTGGCGCTGGAAGACTGGCGTCGCTTTCATGAAGCACCTTAATGATCGTTTCGACAATGTGGACTTGAAGCTTGACGCCTCCCACTATCTGACAGACTTGTACTAGAAGAACATGCCATTCTCTGAGTTCGAAGTCGAGTTGACTACGCTCATGGCCCGCTGCACTCTCGACAACTCCATGAAGGTCTATCATCTGCGCAACAAAATTAACAAGCGCATCCGTGACTCCTTAGTTCACCGCGACCCCCCTGGCGAGAATGAGTTCGTCAAATGGCTCGACCTCTGCCGTCTCGTTGCCCGCAATCTCAAGGACGCTGACCACCATAACAAGCTGGCTAGTCATTTCTATAAAGCAAAGTCGAGCAGCAACAACAAAAACAATATTGGTGGAGGTAGTAGCAACCCTGATGAGCACCCTGTCAGTCAGAGCAGCAACCAGATGGATCTTGACGCTGTCAGCCTCGCCAGCATCATTCACCAGGAGGTCCTCGACCAGCGTCAGCATGACTGCCTTTGCCGTCGTTGCGGACAGCCTGGTCATATCGCTCGCGGCTGCCTTGCTTCTATCAACTATAGCTCCAAGGGTCGTCAAGATGGCAAGGAGCCCAAGGGCAAGAACAAAAACAAGAACAAAAACAAGAACCGCGGCGGCCGCAGTAGCAGAGGCGGCCAGCAGACTGAAGTCTGTGCTGCTGACGCCGCTCCTGCTACAGCCCCCCCTGCTGAGGCTGCTGCTAGTGGTGAGTATCACAATGAGTCAGGAAATGAGTAGCCTCTGTGCCCAGTCGCGTACAGAGGCCTCGCTGATCATCAACATTAACAACATTGTAGAGACAAGTTTCAGACTCTCCATCAGAGTCAGAGGATTTGGAGGAGGTACGGATCAAATCATTAGATAATTCGTCTTTAAATTCAATACTCTTGTCTTCCTATGTTATGACCGGCTCGCGCAAAGATCATTGTGTTTCTCTTATAGACAGTGGATGCTCTGCTTTCGTATTTATCGACCGTTCTTTTGTTCAAAAATACAACCTCCTTCGTTTTCGTTTGCTTCGTCCCAAGAAGCTCGTTCTAGCTGACAGCGTAGTCAAAGGCATCATCTCTGAAGGGGTGAGAGCCAAGTTCCGCATTGGTCTTCATAAAGAAACAATAACCTTCCTAGTTCATGATATTTCCAGGAACCACCCCGTGATTTTGGGCTTTCCTTGGATGCAGCTCCACAAGCCTGAGATCAATTACGAGAAGTGCAGTGTACGCTTCAACCATCCCATCTGCCGCGGCTGTTGTCTGCCTTCTGATCTTACAAATGAGCAAACGGTGGCACTCCGAGCCCTCACCAGCTGAATCTCTGTGGCCTCCGCCTATCTATATAAGAGAGCTGCTCTTCAGTCTTCTTCCCCATCTTCCACCCCCAGCAACCTTACCAGGGACAGTATTAGCTCCGTCTCTAGCGGAACCGCCCGAAAAGAAGGGACTGAGGAACAGTCCTCTGCCTTGGAGAATATTCCCAAGCTGGAGGACATCCTGGAGCCCGAGCTGAAGAATACTCCAAAGCCTGAGCTAGAGAACACCCCGGAGCCTATAGGTAGGCCTAAGACCATGAGTACCCCCATTAAAGCACTCATAGCCAGACGGGCAGGCACCAAGATCCAAGGTATCTCTGGTACAGCCGCTGTCCTCGTCAAGACCAAAAGCCTTATGCTTCATGAGCCTTATATCCAGCTTAACGGCAAGCGCGTCTCAGCTAGTACGTGATGGACCTCCGTCCGCCAGTTCAACTACACTAACGAGTTCAACCCTGACGATATTCGCGAGCTTAACGCGGCCACATTCAACTACATCTGCGAGACAAAAGGTCTGCAGCCGTACATCACGAGCTATGCACAGCTCGAGCGCTTAGCTGGCATTGCAGAGTTACAAAACTTAGATCTAACTGAGGAGATAGTCAACCATATCATGGTAGGCGAGGGAGAGCAGTACAAAGAAAGTCTTCCTAAGAGCCTCCACAATTTCATTGACAACATGGCTGGCAAGTCTGCCTCATATGACAAACAACAAGCTGCTCTCATTGCGAAAGCGATAGTTCTCACTGGCGACCTAGCCAAGGACGCCCCTCTTTGCGAAGAAACTATCCGCCGCGTCCACTTGGCCAAGATCACTGAAGAGGATGCCCAGAAATTCCTCGACAAAGCCGACCGGCCAGACAAGACTGATGATGAGATCCTGGCTAAGCTACCATCAGACTACCACGAGCAGATCGCTGCTTTCCAGCCGCGTCTCGCTAATGAAGTGCCCCCAACTCGCTCTTATGACCACAAGATCGAGCTCAAGCTAGGCGAGCACCTCCCCAACGCTCGGCCACGCCACATGTCACCCATCGAGGCCGTCGTCATCAAGAAATGGATCGATGACAACCTGAGAAAGAAGTTCATTCGACCTTCCCAGTCTGAGGCTGCCTCACCTATCCTGTTGGTCAAGAAACCAGGTGGCGGAGTCCGTATCTGTGTAGACTACCAAGGAATCAACAACGTCATGATGAAAACACGGTACCCATTACCGCTCATCAAAGAGACTCTCGACGTCATCTGCAAGGCGAAGATTTTCACCAAGCTAGACGTCATTGCGACGTTCAACAGGATTCGTGTGAAGGAGGGTTATGAGTGGCTCACTACCTTCATCATGCGTTTCGATCTTTTTGAATCCCTGGTATGTTCTTTCGGTTTACAAGGCGCGCTGGGAACCTTCCAGAACTATATCAATAACGTGCTACATGACATTCTCGACGTCTATGCAACTGCTTACCTTAACGATATTTTGGTATACTCTGAAAACGAGGAGGAGTACGTTGGCCACGTTAAAGAAGTCTTGAACCGTATGATCAAGGTAGGTCTATAGATTGATATCGACAAGTGCGAGTTCTATATGAAACGAACGAAATACCTGGGACTGATCATCACTCTGGGTGGCATTGAGATAGACCCCGAGAAGGTGTCTGCTGTCATGTCGTGGGAGGCCCCAGACTCCAAGAGATCACTGCAGCGATTCCTGGGCTTCGCCAACTTTTATCGTCGTTTCATCAAGCAATTTTCTATCATCGCAGACCCCCTCTACGAGCTAACCAAGAAGACAGTAGACTGGCACTAGGAGAACCAGCACCAGAAATCTTTTGAGGCTCTCAAGAAGGCCTTTAGCAGTGGACCAGTCCTTTATATCTACAATTGGTCCAAGCAGACTGTGGTCAAGACGGATGCCTTCAACTGGGCCTGCAGTGGCATGTTGTCACAGTACGATGATGAAGGTATTCTTCGCCCCATTGCCTATTTTAGCCAGCGGCATTCATCAGCGGAATGCAATTACGATATTTACGACAAGGAGTTGCTAGCCATTATCAAGGCTTTGGAGGAATGGCGCCCTGAGCTGGAGGGAGCTCAATAGCCATTTGAAGTCTTGACTGACTACAAAGGTCTGAAGTCTTTCACAGTTAACAAACAGCTCACCCCACGGCATATGCGATGGTCCCAGTTTCTGTCACGTTTCAACTTCACAATCTAGTATAGGCCAGGGTCGCTGCAAGTGCGCCCCGATGCCCTGAGCAGGAAGCCGGAGGATGTACCCAAGAACGAGACGGACGAGAGGTTATTGGCCAGGAACAAGATTCTTTTGGGTCAGAACATCTTCATGAACGGAGCTTTCATCCTGATGGACATAGAAGATAAGAAGATCTTTGTCAGTTCAGAATGTATCTGCGAGTTAGAAGTTATAGATGAGAAGTCAACAGACGATTTGGCTACGGAGAACTATGAGAAGTCTGTTCTCTTGCAGGATATTGTGGCTTGTTTGTTGGATCTAGAAAGGAAGGCGTGGTCTAAGGAGGTCAAGGAGCATATGAAGAAGGTCTCTTTCGCGGAGTGCAGAGCACTCCAGGGCTGGGCCTACTACTGTGGCGCTGTCATCATTGACCCTAATGATACAGAGATCCAGCTGCAACTGCTTCGCCACGTCCATAACGTGCCATCAGCAGGACATTCAGGAAGGGAGAAGACGTACTCATTACTTCTTCAGTCCTTCTACTGGCCAAGTATGTACAACTCGGTCAGAGCATACTGCAAGGCCTGTCTTCCATGTGCAAAAACTAAGCTATCACAGCACTCTCCTCATGGTCTGTTGAAGCCCTTGGCAGTACTATTCGCTTCTTGAAAGGACATCTCGGTGGACTACGTCACACCGCTCACACCCTGCCTTTGTAGAGGGCAAAAGTTCAAACATGTGGCCGTTGTCATAGACAGACTAACCAAAATGCGCTATTTTATTCCAACAGTTGGTTTGACAGCTGAGGAACTGGCGGACCGGTTCATCGAACGCATCTATAGTATCCACGGCCTCTCTGACTCTATTATGTCTGATCGTGGCTTCCAGTTCATTTCACAGTTCTAGAGGGCGCTGTCTTCGCGTTTGGAGGTAGCTCTCAAGCCTTCCTCTGCCTTTCATCCCGCCACGAACGGCCAAACTGAGCGTATCAACACAGAGATAGAACGCTATCTCCACACCTATATCAACTGAGTACAAGACGACTGGGTGGACTGGCTGCCAATCGCGGAGTTCGCTGGCAATAACCTGGTATCTGAGACAACTGGTGTCTCCCCCTTCTTTGCCAACTATGGTTACCACCCACAGATGGGAGTTGAACCAGCTAAGCCGTGCCCTCCCGAGCTGTCTGAAGCTCAGCAAGCAGAACATTTTAAGGCGAACGAAATCGCAGAACAGTTCAGAAGGGTACTAGACTACGTCACAATACAGGCAAGGCAGGCCCAACGGCGTTATGAGAACAACGCCAATGTCAAGAGGTTGGATGCCCCGAAGTACAGAATGGGGAACAAAGTCCTGCTCAACACTGAGAACCTCGAGACTGGCCGGCCACATGCCAAGCTTACTTCTTTGTTTGAGGGTCCCTTCGAGATCCTGAAAGCGGACAGCCACAGAGTTACGCTCAAGCTCCCAGTCAATATGAGATGCAGCCCGACTTTCTATGTTAGCAAGGTCAAGCCATGGGATGAGGTGGGTATCTCAGGGCAGGAAGCAATTAAGGAAAAAGATGTTCATGCAAATCACAGTAGGGTTATGAGACGCACTGATGATGGGGAGGACTCAGTAGAATGGGAGTTCGAGAAGATCGATGGATGTCGAAAGAATGAGAAGGGTCATTGGGAGTATCACGTCGTATGGGCATCGCCTCACAAGCCCTCATGGCAGAAGAGGTCAAACGTGTCTATGTGCCCTGATGAGATACGGAGGTTTCACGAGGCACACCCGGAGGCGCCGATGCCCCTAGACTGGGCCACTGCAGAGAAGCAGAGGACGAAGGCACTAGAGAACACCTGGGAGCCTGAGAGGCCAGTCATGGAGGTAAAGGAGCTAGAAGGAGAGCATGAAAGAGTTTTGAGGAGGTCACCACGATAGACCGTGGCGGCTGTGGAGGCATTCAGAGGCCAAACTAAGAGATTGATGAGGATTTCAATCATTTTATGTATAATTAGTCAGCTATATGGCTTCTTTTAGTCCAGGGCAGTGTCACAGGGTTAGACTTTTGTGACTGTCATACGTGATTGTCATCATAGCTCACCATTATATGACATTCACATGCTTGTGCAGGCTACAGCTGCTTCTGAGACTGCTGCAGCCTGMTTGGCCAAGTCCTCCTAGCTCTACATAGCTGGGACCCTACTTAAGGCCAGTTCTTTGTGCACAGCTTATGACTGTTCCCTTTCTTCTTTATACAATTACACATAATTATATCTACACCCATCCTTTGCCTGTGATATAAGGTTAAATAGAATTGAGCTGTAATTATAAGCAATTATAATAAGTAGAAATCTTCGATACGAAGGCAGAGAGGGCGCAGTATAGTCTTAAGGCTATAGTAGCACTTTTCTTAAAAATATACGCCTAGCTCCATATTATAATTTACCTCAATAATACGTCCATTATTAAGAGGCTCTGAGGAACCCTAGCAGCGTCATTATAAGTAACCTTTCTCAATTTCTAGGCTATTTATAAGAACTATAGCCCTAGCCTAATAAACATCCCTAAGTACCTAGCTATAAAAGTATTACAGGTAACGAAATTATTAATAAATTCGTTAAGGTGAGCGTAGAGGGAGGAAAAGTAATTAATAAAGGGTTAGCTATTTTCGCGCATTTAAAGCGGTTTGCCAAATAGGAGGTACGTACGGATTTTAGGATATAGTAGGTCAAAAATAAATTAAAGTCGTATATAAACTACCGGTTAAGAGTTTCTATTAAACTTAACAGTAAATTTAAAGAGTTAAATAGGCACTCTCTATACTATTTCTTCACGGCTAAGTTTAGCTACAATAATTTTAAAGAATATTTGTCACACGGATATCCACCATGACCGAACTGTCGAGACTGAGGCTCAGCTGAACCGCACAGCTGAGAGCAACACCCGCAAGGCTGAGAACAACCACACTAATACCTCAAGCATATAGGCTCAGCCCTCTTTCAGACAGACTGTTCAACCGACGGCACAACCTATCTTGGCTCTCTGTCAAACCACTGAGCTATTGAGCCAACCATCGAACTGCCGAAGGCGTTAGGCCAGACCCCTGGCTTCGTTGGGCATCAACAAGCATCATGAGGGATGATTTCCCACTACACACGCAAGGATGAGGCAGACTAGCGAGGGCCAGCGCTAGGAGAACACAGGAGAATGGATGAAGGCATTCAGAAGGATCCATATGTACTCAGACCACTAGATAGACACCTTGAAGCTCAGGCAACAAGGCCTGGTACGTACTATGGTACGTACCATTCCCCTTTAGTATAAGAAGGCTTGAGATCCCAGCCTCTCTCAGGAGGTTGAAGGAATCAACAAGGCCTTCGAGACCAAAGTAGTTTATTAGCTGAATTGAACTACAGTTCCAAGCCCAGAACACTGCCCTTGTCACAATATTACTGTAATGGCTGGCACCAGCTGGGCTGTCATATGTGCTGTCATAGGTCCCATTTATGGGTATGGTTCATAGTGCAGGTTCTAGGCTTAGCTCTGGCTGCCTCCCGCAGCCTGGGTATAAAACCCAGCTCTGGCATCGAGCCTTCTCTTTTGGGATTTCTTCTCCTCTTCAACTTCTTGTCTTCAGTCCTAGTTAGTCAAATAGTATCATCATCACCGTTTGGCTACGCCGTGACAATTACGAGAGGTTTAAGTATGAGGACGTCTTACTAATATACTATTATAGTAATTAGAAGACCTCCTTTCACCCCTTTTATTATAGAAAAGCTTACGCGGTCTCCTTAATTATGGGTGAGGTAATTACCTGGGAGAATCTTTCTCTTACTATTAGTATTTATTAGTAGCGTTTTATCGTTAGAATTCAGACATTATACTTTTTTTATAGACTTATACAAAGAAGGCCTGGCGTTAGTTATTCTAGTAATAGTACATCGAAGGTGGAAGTATAATTGATAATTTTATTAGATTTCTATAGGATAAAAGGGTGGAAGTCAGCTAGGGCTATAAAATTGAGAAGGTAATAGTAGATTTGGATAGGCTAGTTCACTATATAAGGAGGTAAGAAGAGGCGTTGCAGGAAGAGAGCGAGAGCGGAGAAGAGAGTAGGAGCGGGGAGGAGTGAATTCGCTTTTTTCTTTTATTTTTCCTTTGTCTTTACAGATTCTACTATCCTATAGCTCGCGCACTAAGCGATTAAATTAGAGGTATTAGGCCGCGTTTACGCTATAGATAATATATAAGAAGTATTAGCAATAGGCCTCAGTTTGCCCTCAAATTATTAGGTTTAGTAGACAAAGATTAAGATATTGGGCACTACAGGACGCGTTAGGGCATTGCCCTTATCTTTGTACACTAGATACACCGCAGGACACGTCTCATGCCCTACGGGAGGCGAAAATAGACGTTAAAAATAACAATAACAATAATAACAATAAAGGACTGACGAATGCTAAGTCATCAAGTTCAACGGCGGAGTCTTCCTTCCCTATCGTTCTCCATTCTCTATGTCTTTCCCGAGCCCTATCCGTCATTACCGTTCCTATCCGCTAGCCAGTTCAACCTCGAACTAGACCGTTGTCCGCCTGGAACCATCCAAAAGACTGGTGGAGATGGTCGATTCTTCGAAGAATCCCTTTCCTGGGAGCCTGGCTAGACTCCACGAATGAGGCATATGGAAATATGGAGAGACAAAGGCCTGTCCCTGCTCGCGACTCCATTATCACCAATAAAAGTCTCCGGGGACCGTGCGGGATTTCATTGGATATTGCTGCCTTGAAGTTCTTAACCCCACCAGCTCCGGAGACCGGTGACGTCGCTCTTTTTGTCTGGACTGGCTCCGTCATTGACTACTGCGTGAATTCAATACTTGTATACTCGCCTGGGCATCAGAATGGACCGAATTGCCGTGTGTTATTGGCGTCGTGAAGGAACTAAATGATCACTGCATGGATGGGAAAGTAGTGGCCGTTGTGAATACTACCTACCTCTAGACCACAGGTTGTTGACCGTTAGTTCACCGTTGGCCGTTGGTAAAGCCGAAATATCTACGAGTGGGATACGATGTTAGCCGGTGCCAGCGGTGTGTAAAGTGTGAAAGTGCCTGATTGCGAATGGCTTCCAATCCGCTTCCATACTACTGGAAACTTACCTAATCCTGCGCGTCTGTAGTGTACGCCTACATCCACCTACCTCGGACTTTGCCATAATCACCCTCCACCATCATCTCCATGAGGTGTCAAAATTCCCCATTCCGAGACGGCAGCGAGTTTCATCCGTCCGGGCCATGCGCAAAAAGAATAAGTGGGTCCATTAAGTCGGAGGCTCTCCGACGGCAATTTCCAACGGCACGCTCGGGACACGACGAGACAAGTTCGAGACAACGAATGAGCGGCCAGCTTTCGCTCATCAAGCGAGATCCCTTCAAGATGGTTGGTTGTAGGAAACTTGGAACCGGTCTGGCTGCCGAGGCTCGCTGTCACCGTCGCGACAGTCCGACGGTGTCATCAGGGTCGGTCGGTCGGTCTAACATCGACGTGGTCCCCGACGGTCTTCAGCCTTGACGCCTCATCTTGACCTCCATCGGAAGTTCAGCCTCTCTGATCTGCTCTCGCTCTCAGATCCTGATGTCCTGATTGGACCATTCCAGCCCTCTCATCGTCTCATATTCCCCACAGCACGGACCCGGGTATTCATCGCACCTTCAACAACTCAAGACCCTTTTGTTCCTATTCCCGGATATCTTTTCTTAGTACTGGAACTCCTGGAGTGGATGACAGGCTTGACAAGCCCGCCGTGCCCGCCCATCCGAAGGGTTGAAGAGTCTCGAAACGTGCTGAGCCACGACGACGCCGTACTTTCCTCGTCCGAGCTTCGGCCGGCCGTGCCCCCTTCCCCTTCTATCCCATCCCATCCCATCCAACATATCCATGATATCGATCATCAATGGGATCTCCCTGATTATCCTCGCATTGCCAATGTACCGAACCTTCCCGTGCCCCTTGCCACGATTCACCAGCACCCGGTCACAACAAGCAAGATACTGGCAGACGGAGTTTCTCGGGACGGCCAGCCAGCTAGGCCAGTCAATCGTCATGACACACACGCACATACAGCACTTGCAGCGGTCTATCAGGGATAGCGTAATATAGTTCATTAGCGTACCGGCCTCGCGGAACCACGGAACTTCGCGCTGTTTTTTCGTAGATTGTTCTTCAAAGTTTCCATGCCCACCCACCACCGCACGGCTTGGTCGGTGCCGCGAGAACTCGTGACTGATGCGTGCTATTCCCAGACTGGCGGATCATGGCAACTATGCCCGGATTCCGGAAACCTTCGTTTCTGGGTTCATGTTGTATATATCTCCCGTGTTTTGACCTCGTTGAAGCGCTGTTAGCATATTCCATATCACTCATCCTATCTGAACAACCATCCATCCATCCATTGCATCTTTCACTGTTTACTTGACCCCCTTTCCTCCCTCTACCACCTATACTTAACCACACTAAATACCCGACTGCAAACACATACAACATGGTCTGGTCAGCCCCCCACATCGGCTCCCGCCCCGTCGCCATCCTGGGCGGTGGTGTCCTCGGCCGCCGCATCGCCTGCTCCTACGTCGCCGGCGGTTTCAATGTGCACATCCGTGATCCCTTCCCTCAGGCGCGTGAGGACGCTATCAAGTACATCGATGAGAACAAGGAGTCCTACACCTCCTTCTGCCCCAATGGCAAGCCCGCTCAGTACGGCACCTACACGGCGTCGGAAGACATCGAGACTGCGGTAAAGGACGCTTGGCTCGTTATCGAGGCGGTGCCGGAGAAGATCGAGCTCAAGATTGATACCTTCGGGGAGCTGGACAAGTACGCGCCGAAGGATTGTATCCTGGGATCCAACTCGAGCAGTTTCAAGAGCGGGTTGATGCTGGACAAGATCAGCGACGAGAGGAAAAAGTTGGTGTGCAATGTGCATTACACGATGCCGCCGATGGTCAGGACGGTGGAGTTGATGACGGATGGACACACCCATCAGGAGATCTTCCCGTTCTTGAGCGACGTGCTTAGGCAATGCGGCATGCTTCCGGCGACGGCGAGGAAGGAGTCTACTGGGTAAGTTTCCACGACCCCTATTCTTGGGGATGATCCACTTGGACCCCCGAGATATCACCTTGTTCGAACCATCACTGACAACTTGCCAGCTTCATCTTCAACCGCCTTTGGGCTGCCGTCAAGCGTGAAATCCTCACCATCCTCGCCGAGGGCGTCTCCGACGCCGCAGAGATCGACGCCCTCTGGGCTCACATGTTCCAGGCCTCCACCCTCCCCTGCCAAATGATGGACCGCGTTGGCCTTGACACCGTCGCCTTCATCGAGGACAACTACATCAACGAGCGCAAGCTCGACGGGTCCCTCACAGTTGACTGGCTCCGCAGCAACTACATCACCCAGGGCAAGCTCGGTCTCAAAACGCCCGAGCAGGGTGGTCTCTACCCTCCCTCCACCGTCGCCGTCAACCCTCCTCTCAACCCCGCCGCCGCCCAGACTGCTGCTGTTGGTACCGAGAAGCAGATGCCCCCCATCTTCTTCCTCGACGTCGGTCTCGGCACCAACTCCCCCTCCTACCCCTCCCTCGCCGGCATCTCCACCAACGGCAAGATCCTCCGCCTCGACGAGCCCAACCAGCCCCCCAAGGCCCTCGTCACCGGCCTGCCCTTGCCCGACGGCATCGACGTCGACCCCTTTGCCAACAGGATGTACTGGACCAACATGGGTGCCGACGTCACCGCCAAGGACGGTTCGCTCATGTCCTCCACCCTCGACGGCGCCGACAAGAAGGTTCTTCTCGCTGATGGCGTCCTTACTACGCCCAAGCAGCTCGTCCTCGTCAAGGACCAGCAGACCGGCACCGAGAAGCTCTACTTCTGCGACCGCGAAGGCTGCTCCGTGCACCGCTGCAACGTCGACGGCAGCGAGCACGAAGTTCTCGTGCAGAACCCCGGCGGCGTTTCCGATCTGATGCACTGGTGCGTCGGCATCACCGTCGACCTCAAGAGCCGCAAGTTCTACTGGACGCAAAAGGGCCCTTCCAAGTCCAACCTCGGCCGCATCTTCCGCGCCAATATTGATTTCCTCCCTGGCGAGACTGCTTCCAACCGTACCGATATCGAGGTCGTGTTTGACAAGCTTCCTGAGCCGATTGATCTCGAGATTGAGTCCGAGACGGGTGTCCTGTACTGGACTGATCGCGGTGAGCACCCCCGCGGTAGCTCGTTGAACTGCGCCAAGGTGGAGGGCGAGAAGGAGGTCAAGATTCTGGCGAGACAATTCCATGAGCCTATTGGTCTCAAGCTGGATCTTGCCAGGAAGCAGATCTTTGTCTGCGACTTGGGTGGTAGTATTTATGCGGTCGATGTGGAGACGGGCAAGAAGACGGTTGTGCATCGCGATGATGGGTCGTATACTGGTCTTGTTATTCTTCCTGAGGCTTAGACGCGGATGTCATCGGTTCGCTTGTTGTTTGCATAGAGTGGTTGGGATAGACGGATAGACGGTGGATAGACGGTTGGGATAGCATCGTGGTCCGGCGTCGGTCGGTCTTTTGACTTTTTGGGTTATGGGCATCGCATTGTCTCTTTATACCCTGCATGTTTCAATACAAAGCATTTGTAATGCCTAGGTTAGCAATCAGAGCTTTAATTAGTATTGATCTTACCGTTTTCGTGCTGTTTGTTCGTGCCATGCTTCGTGTCGTTTGTTGACCGGCGGCGATGCGAATTGTCCAATATTTTTGGTGTTTTGGCAAAGCTGAGAATTCTAGGGAGGACCCCGCCAGTTCGTGCACTGACGCCTCGGGCCGCTGTGTCTGTACCTACCAAGAAATGCCACAGGGGCTGAAGAAAATTGTTAGGGCTCGGTCGCCCTGTGCTGTGGGAGGGTCTGAATCTTGGCGCCCCTGAGGGCATCAGTAAACAAGCCCCTGACATCAACACCAAACCATCATCGTCAAGTCAACAAATCAACGGACCCTTTGGCCTTTGGCCTTTGCCTCACATTTCCACCCAAGTATCCCCATGTTTCATATCCCCAGACATCATCGAGACACTCGACCTCTACAAGCGCTATCAGCCAAAATCCAACCGTGGCAGCGTCTCCCGGTGGTTGTTCATTCTGTTCTCTTCTTTGGGGATAGCACTTGTTAGTTCAAAGCATTATTTGTGCTTGCATGCAAAACATTCCTCTTGCATTGAGCGATCATTTGGTGAATAGCCAGCGGGCTTGTGCCATTCTCCCTAGAAATAGTACGCTCCAACGCCGTCATGCGGCACTGTCCCATGTCGTACTATGCCATTCTATGCTCATCCCGTCATAAAGTCATGAATCGTTCTTCCCAGGCCAAACCGGCTAGCATCCTCTGCATCCGTCTAGCGACTGGCCTTCCTTCTCCCTCCAGCCATCCCTACGCCGTTCTTCCAACGACATGACCTCAATGGCCAGGTACAACCCCCAAAACACCTCCATCCACACAAATAACACTCCCATTCACATACCGATCCCTTGCCAAAAACAGCACCGCCATCGCCATCTCCTCATCATGTCCCGCCCTCTCCGCCGGCACCTTGTGTCCATGTCCCTTGACCTTCTCATCACTCAACTCGCTTTTATTCTTCTCATCACTCTCCCCCGTCGTCATCTCGCTCGGGAAATATCCAGGCGCAATCGAATTCACCCTCACACCCGTCTTCTCAAACTCCGTTGACATCAACTTGGTCAAATGCACCGTCGCCCCCTTTGACGCATTATAACTAAAATGTTTCTGCGCGTTGCGCATGATGCCTGACATGGAGCTGATGACAATCACGTTGCCCAACATGTGCGAGTGGCCCTGGGGGTGGGATTTGCTGCAAGCTTGGAGAAGAGGGAGGAAAGCGACGGTGGTGAAGTAGACCGAGGAGACGTTGGTGGTGAAGACGGAGGACCAGTCGGAGAAGGACTCCTTGGACCAGAGCTCTTCGGCAATGTCCTTGGCGGAGGACGAGACGGAGGGGTCGGCTTTGGGACCGGAGATGCCGGCGTTGCAGACGAGCAGGTTGAGGTGCGTTTCGTGCGAGGAGAACTTGGAGACGAGGGATTTAAGGGAGTCTTTGTCTGTGACGTCGCAGGGGCCGATGCTGTGGGGAAAAGGGGGGTTAGTTGGGTTTGGAAGTTTGGAGGGGACGAGGAGGAGGAAGGACAAGGGAACTGTCACGACGAGAGAAGAGGAGAGGAGCGACTCACGGAATAATCTTCCCATTCCCCTCCTTGGGACTATGTTCCTTAGCCGCATTCACAAGAACCCCAAACCGCCGCCCTGTGATGTACACGCGAGCGCCGTTGGCAGCAAGCGCTTGGGCGCACATCAGACCGATGCCGGTGCCGCCGCCGGTGACGAGACAGGCCCAGCCATCGACATTGAAGAGCTTGGAAGCTTGGAGGGAGTGTGTATCGACCATTTTAGCGCACGATGTTTGGATGGTTTGACGAAGAGGTGATATGGTGGTGTGAATGTCAGCATCAGAGGCGCAAGAAGGACAACAAGAGGTTTTTATCAAACGAGGCAGTCGCACAAACACCCATCCCTTCCCAAACGACGTCATTTCCACGGGTACGACACCCCTACGTCATCCCCAATTAGCCGTCTGAGTACATATTACAGCGCACGGTGCATGCCTCTTTGCGCTATCAGTCCCCGTGCTGAACACCGTAAGCCGGAAAGGAGATCACAGCGAGACAGGTTGCAGATAATGCAAGACATAATGTTCTAATATTTGCAGCAACAAAACAAAGATTTCTATATTAAAAAGAATTCATTACATGGAGATATTACGCCCACCTTGCACCTTTACTCGTCAGGGCTACAAAATCGCCGTCTGACTAGCGGGCGAGCCACTAGTCAGGACCAGCGCCAAGTCTAAACGAGAGAGGTATCACCACATTCTTCTATCCCATGCCTTCTACATCCGAGTTCCGAAAATCCGACACCAAGATTGCAAAACAAAAAGGAAATCCGCGTTCACCATTGACCATTACATCCACAACACATGTCGCTCAGTTTTTCTCCTCCTTCTCCTCCTTCTTCCCAAACAAACCCTCCACACTCTCCTTGATAGTCCCAACAACCGCTCCAACCATCCTGCCCACAAAGCCGAACCCAAACGACCATCCCTTTACTCTAACGGTGTAGATAAAGAAGTAAACGAGTCTGTTCAACGCCATCAGTTAGCAACAATCCACAACACTCTCAAACTCAAAGGAAAGGAATACTCACGCCCAATTAGAAACGCAAAAAGCCGCAAAAATCCCAAAGTTCCTCCACATCTGACTAGTCTTCACATTCAGACTCGCCAAATACTCCTCCCCGTCCGCATACGGACAATACCCGCACTCAAACCCGCCATTATCAACCACTCCCAACGTCGTCAAGTACCCCCTCCCCACACCACTCAGCCAAGTGCCCGCAAAACTCTGACACGACTCTCCCACCGGCGGGCGGAAGACAGCCATCTCGTCATCAGCGCAGTGAACTGTCTGCCCTCTTAGAACCGCAGCCATGTTCCCGCCGATCCAGTAAGTCGCCGGGTTAAGGTAGTACAACCACCACTTCCACGCTACGTTCATTTGTTCCCACGGCACCACGACGCCGTTGAACAGAGAAAAGATAACGAGGAAGAACGGCAACACGTTGGTAATGACGGCGAAAGAGGGCGCAAAAGCGCAAATCCACTGGCCCCAGCTAGCGATGAAGATCATGAAGGAGACGCTCATCAACCAGACGTAGACTGCCGACTCTGCCTCGGCGGAGCCGGTACCGCGCGGCAGGCCGGTGGGGAGATACCATGCTAAAAAGTAAATGGTGCCAGCCACGAGCGAGCCAGGGATCTCCGAGAGGATCTCAGCGGTACAGAAGGCTACCCAGCCGTAGATGCGGGACGGGTGTTCGCGCGCTTCCCAGAGGGAGCGGGACATGTAGAATTTGGGGAGGACGGCGTTGAGGACGGTGGAGGGGATCATGATGATTAGGAAGGCGGTGAAGAGGGTGTTTTGGAGCTCGGTGAGGGAGAGGGGGTGGTTATGCCGGGGAGAGGAGATCTTGTAGTAGGTGAAGCCGTTGAAGATGCCCATGACCAGGCAGATGAAGAGGCGGCCGTAGAGGTACGAGGGGTCGCGCCATTGGCGGATGAACATGCGCTTGGTAAGGAGCCAGGCTTGGGTGGGGATGGTGGCTGCGAATTCGTGCTGGATGGGTTGAGCTTGGTTGTTGGAGAGGGAGAGTTGGGCGGCCAAGGTCCGGCCTTTCTTGATCTGGTTGATCTCGGAAAGGACTTGACGGTACTCATCACTGTCCTTCCACTCCGTCGCCCAGTGCACCCTCCTGCTCTTCCCGTCTTCATCCACCCGTCTGTGCGGCTTCGCGGCTGTTTCGAGGAGGAACTCGGCGACATTCTTGCCCGGCGGACACTCGACACCTCGAGCGGCAAAGTAGTTGACGACCGAAGAGCCGTTTTCGCCGACGGGACCAAAGTAGAAGACGTTACCGCCAGGGTTCAGGGCCAAGATCTTGTCAAACTCCTGAATTAGATCGGAACTGGGCTGATGGATGGTACAAACGATGGCCTGTCCAGCCGCACACAACTTCTTCAGGAAGCGGACGATGGACATTGCCGACTGCGAATCCAAGCCACTGGTGGGTTCGTCAAGGAACAGCAAGAGGGAAGGCTTAGCGGCTAGCTCAACACCGATAGTCAACCGCTTCTTCTGCTCGACTCCCAACGAAGAGACGATAGCGTCTTGAATATCTTCCAGCTCAAGGAGGTTGATGATGCTATCAACGTATGCAAGCTTTTCGGCCCGGGGAATGTCGCGGGATTGGCGCAAGAGGGCGGAGAATTCGAGGGCTTCACGGATGGTGGTGGATTCATCGTGCAGGTCCATTTGCTCGACAAAGCCGGTGCTGCGCTGGAATTCGGTTCCAAGGGGTTTGTTGTCAACGAGCATATCGCCTGTTACGACACCGACGGTTTGGCGTTGAGACAAAGTGTTGAGAAGGGTGGTCTTGCCGGCTCCTGAGGCACCCATCAAAGCGACCATGACGCCTGGTTTAACGTAGCCAGAGACTTTGTTCAACAGACGCTTGGGACCCATAGGGGTGGGAACGGTGTAAGTGACATTCTCCCAGGTGAAAACTTTCTCAGACTTCTCGATGGTTCCTTCCATGTCCTTTCGGGATGGACCACGGGGGGTTTTGTGCCCGACGTCGTCGGTGGAGGAGCCTCTCGAGCTGCCCTTCTCTTCATCATGCTGGCCTTTGCCGAGAGTCAAGTTCTTCTTGGTCTTGGAAGACTTCTTGAACACCAGCGCGCCGCCGCCACCACCAACAAAGGACAGCTTCTCGGTCGCCAACACCGTAACCAGCAGATACA
Source organism: Neurospora pannonica FGSC 7221 (assembly GCA_009805235.1). NCBI lineage: Eukaryota > Fungi > Ascomycota > Sordariomycetes > Sordariales > Sordariaceae > Neurospora > Neurospora pannonica. The sequence continues at coordinate 43,457 of RANY01000064.1, read as the reverse complement.
GCACCGCAAAGGCGATGATCACCCCCCAGTTCCTCCACAAGTGTCCCCTCGTGTACTGGAACTGCTGGGCGAGATACGCATCCCCGTTCACCGTGTCATCCCCCGGCCTTCCACCCGGCAGCGTGCATCCCTGATTCTGCTGCTGGATGCCAGGGCCCTGGGGCACCAACATATCCGGCGAGCACTGCATCTCCCTTCCGTGAAAGTCATTGGACAAGACGGCCTCGAACGAGTAGCCGACGGGACTGACATAGTACAACCAGCCGAACCAGATCTTCTGGCCGAGCATGACGGGTTTGGTCATAACGTACCCACAGTACATGACGACCAAGTTGAGAGCCAGCCCGGCAAACCGCACTGCGTCGTCGATGGTTGGACTCAAGGCGGCAAACATGCGATACAAGGCAGTCAGACAGTACGTGGTCGTGAAGATCAAGAGGCAGTAAGTGAAGAACTTGCCCGGGTCGCGGTCCAGTCCCGTCATGAAGTAGACAATCAAGCTGAAGACGATGACCTGGAGCAGCAACAAGGGGAAATCGACGATTGCGCGAGCGACATTAACAGCCGATGGTCGGTAAAAAGCATACGCCCTATGCCTTTCCACCACCGCCCTTCCACTAACAGCCTTCATCAGCTCCGACATCTGGAGCCAGCCGAGGAAGATGATGCTGAAGAAGGTGGTGCCGCCTCTCATAAAAGCGCCGGACGTATCCGAGGGGGAATCATAGAACAGGGAGCTGACTACAAGAGCGCAGCCAACGATAACGAAGAACTTGGTCCGCAGTTCCTGCTTGTCGCCCCAAACCAGCCAGGCCTCGCGGCGCGTGCAGGCGGTGACTTGCTTGAAGAAGGAGACGGTGTAGTTTGACTCTTCGGAGACGCGGCGGGACTTTTGCGAGGAGACGGACTCCTTGAAGGCATGGGTGTCGGCGTGGTTGGTTTTGAGGAGGTGGGATTCGTAGTCGCGAACGTCGGCGAGGACGTCTTGGTAGGCTTCGCTGGCGAGGAAAGCCTTCTCGAGGTCTTGGGCTGTTTTGGGACAGCGGTCTTTCCAACCCTGACGGAACTGGCGAGCGTTGGGGTCACAGATGGAGGTTAGGAAGTCGGGGGTGGTTTGGCGAGGGGGCGCGTGGAAGCCGAGGTCGATGAAGTATTGTCTGGCTTTGGACGCAGGGCCCTGGTAGAGCATGCGCCCTTCGTCGATGACGAGGACTTTGTCCATCAGCTCGTAGATTCCCTCGCCGGCTTGGTAGAGTGTGGTGATGGTGGTGCGGTCGCTGACGTCGGTCATGATGCGCAGGGAGCGGGCATAGTCGAGGGCCGTTGAAGCATCCAGACCTCGAGTGGAGTTGTCCCAACAGACGACAGACGACTTGGTCGCCAGCGACTCCTGGATGGAGACACGCTTGCGCTCGCCGCCTGACACGCCGCGAACGTAGGCGTCGCCGACGATGGTGTGGCGGGTATGAGACATGGCGAACATCTTGAGCAGAGCGGTGACGATGAGCTCCATGTCGCCGCGCAGGCGCTTCTTGGTCTTGTTGAGGAGGGAGAACTTGAGTGTTTGCTCGACGGTGAGGGTGGGCAGATGGAGGTCGTCTTCGCCGTTGTAGACGACCTCGCCGCGGTACTTGTTGGCTACTTCTTGGGCGGAGATGCCGCTGTAGTGGACTTCACCGTCGACGGCAGCGTAGCCAGCGCGGTTGTTGGCGATTACCTTGAGGAAGGTGCTGCAACCGCTGCCTGGGCGGCCGAGGACGAGCATGATCTCTCCATGGCGGATGACACCGGTGAAGTTGTTGAGAAGCGTCCGAAGCTCGGGTTTGCGGCCGAAGCGCAAAGCAGGGATGTAGTTGCCGAGAATACGGTAAAGGTCAGGACCAAAGGTGCCCAAGATGGCTTCGGGGAGTGTTCGAACAAAGGTGGCGCCGGTGCTGACACCCTTGACCGTGAGGTTCTTGAAGACGACGCCGACCTTCTTGGTAGACTCGCCGGCTTCGTTGCGCTTCTCGAGATGGCCATCACGCATGAACTGCTCAAGCTGAAAGTCCTCGTCGCTATTTCGCTCGCTAGACGAAACATCTCTGTCGCCTTCGTCCTCGGAATCCTGGTCATGTGGTCTGCCATCGCCCATAGCGTTGCTCATGGCAACCGACAAGCGCTTGAACAAGCCATCTGGTCTCCCCCCACTGGTAGCGCGAGATGCCCTCGAAGCCGGGCGCGAAGATGGTTTCGACCTGGTCGATCTTTCCCTGGTCAACCGCGAAAGACCTTGTCGCAGTTCGGCAAAGTCCCGCATGGCTGCCTCCCTGTCGACAGGACCGCCGACATTGCGCTCTCCCCAGGTGCCATCGTGGGATATCGAGGGGTTGAGTTCTGGGCGTGTCTCGTCGGGGTACTCGTAGCGCGTATAGTCGCGACTTGCCCGGTGATGGAGTTCGTTGGGAAGAGTGTTGGCGGCGCTTCGACGGTATGCCTCCTCGGACTGATGGCCGAGCATGGTGGGCCGTTTTCAAAATGGTGTCGCACTTATCTGACGGGCGGTGATGTTGTGTGTCGGTGAGAAAATGGTGAAGGGGAAAAGAAAAAGAAGCGAGGAACTTTTGCTTGTTCTGTGGGGTCAGCAAGAATGTCCGATGTCGTGTCAGGGAAGGCAGGAAGGATCGAGTCTTACTTATCTCCACAACTCAGAAGCAAAGTTCCATGGACACAACCAGTGTGCCTGCCTTGTGTTGGTTGTCGATTCCAGTGGTGACCAATCAAGGACCCCAAATATCGGAATCCGAAAAGGGGAAAAGAAGAAAGAACAAAAGGCTGAAAAGACGGTAAAACACCCGGCACTTTCAAGGAAGGAGGACTTGACTGTCAGTCTTTTTCAATGGGTGGGTCTATGAGAGCCTTTGCTTCTTCAACAGTGCAGATTCTGGTTGCCGTTGTCCCGTAGATAAGTACTATGCAAGTACCAACCTCTCAGATGTAGGTGGATGTAGAGGCCGTCTGTGAGCTGTCAACGTCGAGTGCTTGATCCAAGTGAAAAACTATCGGATGACTGAGGAGGATGGGACAACATGTCGAGTATATATCAGATGCATCCTTGATGTTACATCCGTAGATGTCGTGAGTGTTCTCGAACGTGGAATTGTCATCACGGAGAGACTCGAAAGTGATCTCCACCTGGATTAGGAAATGATGGTTCCCTGGACGGCACGGATTGGTGATACGGTGAAGGGGTTCCCGATGCCTAGACCCATGGTGTCCGAGGTACCTTTCAGGCTGCCCTTGTCTGTTGCTGGGAGACAGTCTGCAGTATACGCGCAAATAGAATTACCATCAGGTCAACCCAGCAGTAGATAACGCACGCGCACCCTGCTCGTCTCAGATGTTGTCTCTGATGTGGTCTGTGCCTTACTCTGACCAATGAAAATCCAGGTGCAAAGTCCGAAAAGGCCGGTTATCTCCCGGTCACTGGCAGACACAAACCTAAATCCATCGTTTGTGTGTTGCTGTGTGGTATCCATTGGATCTTGGGCGCAAAACGGTATGACAAATGGCAGATCTTGACCCTCTTGCGCCATTCATTCTGACTCATTGCGGCGGCATTGCAATTTGATGTCTGGTTTGGAATTGGGTTGAATGGAAAAAGTGAAAAGCTTGTTGAGGAAGGTGGGGTTGACGGGAGGCTCGAATTTGTAAGCCCAAAAGAGGAAAACAATCTCACCCCTGCCGCACGGGCCTTGAGCCTGGCAGCCAGCCGCTGTCTCATTGCTTCCCGCACACGGCCGCTTTGTGCGCTTCGGTTTCGCGTTTTGATGTGATCATCTCAGATTCTGACGATTGACAATTCACAGTTTGGACAGAATCTGAACCGGAGTGAATGCCGTTGATTTCTACCGACTGTAAAACCTTCCCGGGCTCGAATGCCGGAGCTGAAGTCGGAGGGATTTTGTTGTGATGAGCCTCACTTGCGGAGGATAAACATCAACATGAGCGATAGTGATGGTGCTTAGCTTTGTCGTGAGAGTAAACATAAAGCTTCCATGTTCGCACGATTGAGTAACCGTCCAAATGTTTTCGTTTTCTTCAACACCATCGCTATCATCACAACAGCACCAACCCGGAACTTACGCCATTGTCAGACCCAAATGTCAATCTTCAAAACCCCCGGCATATAAATGGTTAGCTTGGTACAGCCACTCTACAACATTCAAGGGTTTTAGTGTGAGCAAACTGCCCATCTTTTGTACAAAGATTAAAGTTATCGCCACTTTGCAATTCACCGCGCTAACGTTTTAAATGCCGGCAGAGGTGTAATGTGTAGAATCCGAGCTCATCAACCATCAAGAGCGATAACCTTAAACGCCTAACGCCGCAACCGCAATCTCAACCACCGGACATTAGAAATCAACATCCACCCACGACCCACGGTTACACGGTTCCACCGCATCAAGTCATCAACAAAAACGTGGCCTTTGCTTCCGCGTGGGTTCTCTCTAGCTCGAATTCTCGACGCTGACGCCAAGAAGGTTTTGCTCACCCCTTCCAGAATCCCTCGGTTTCGTGGAAGGAAGGCACACTTGTTGACAGGCATACGACTGACAGGTTCAGGACCTCGAACCCCAAGCCGCAACGGAAACGATGGAAGCCTGGCAGTCTCGCAACCAAAGTCCCAACGCGCCATACTAACACAATGGAAGCTCACCTTACACCATTATTCCCTTTCCAACCATTCCAGCATCCGCGCCTCCGGTAGGTACAAGATCATCTCACAAAGAGGCGTCGTGGTTGTGCCTCTTTGAGCTCTGGTTAAGCTTAAAACACTTCCACGGTTACACCAACTGCGCTAAGCCCCGCTATTCCGAAAAAGGATAAAGCTCTCCCCCAAGCCAAGCTCCATCCCACTGCCGGGAACCCCGCTTTTACTCCAATTCCTCTCAGAACGCCATCGGGTAGGCATAAAAGGTGATTAATTATGATTCATTCTCAATCATTTACCGTCACTTTGGTTCATCCCGCGTCATGAGCCATCATCCCATCCCGTCTTTTGTGGAAGCCACCGGTACTCGGGGCCAATCACACTAGTAGGTTGTCTCGGGTGCAGGACACGGTGAGAAGGTTGCATACCGATTGGGATGGCAGTCTCCTGTTGCCCAAAGTTCGATCCGAGACAAACTGGGGGATGAGCCTTTTCATCCGCGATTTGCTTGAGGCGCAATTGAAATTCGTGTGTGGTGCTGCGAATCCCGTGCTTCTGAAGGTTTGGCGGATCGTACTGCTTCACGCCTTTCTTGCCTTTCTTGCCTTTCTTTACCTTAACAGTTTCGTGAAGCGCTGCAGCATTAGTCTGTTAGTGGAGGCCCGTGCTTCGTGCTCTCCAGTCCGGGGTAAGTCGGCTGGGTCGGGTAACTTTGATCCACCCTACAGTCAACTTCAGCGAGATGACCCGGGCACATCCAATCTTTGAAGAATCTTGACCGAAGCTTGCGTGGTCGGTGATGTCTGTAGCCTCTTGATGCGGATCGTAGACATACCCACCTAAGAGAAATTGTACATCAGCTTCTCGGCTGAGGCTCCATGTCACCCCACTGTGCCGGAGAACCGCCCGGGGCTAGGTGATGCCGACTGGTTGTCCGGCCAGCTCGTTTGGGGTCGCCGGCGAGATCCTCTCCGTTGATCGGGCAGTAGTGTAGGGCTCTTCTAGAAGACGTTGTAGATCCCGCGGCAGATGAAAAAGACAGAGATATAGGGCATGCAAGGGCACTCAATAAACGGCCGGCCGGCCGGCGTGCTACCTCGCCCTTACGGTGATGGTAGATGATCTGATATGATTCATGATGTATGTTTGAAGACCGAGGGTTCGGGATGTTGGTAGGATATCCAAATTGTAAATAGCTTCAAGTAGACGGTTTACAAGAAAGTGAAGCACAAGTTCGATGCATTATGCGCAACCTTGAGCCTCATATTGCCATCTGTGAACTTCATGCCGACACCATCGTGAAGAGCCAAGTAACCTTCGCAAGTAAGTCAACAACATACACACCTACATGCTTCACATTCACAATGATGCAACAACGTTCCCTATTCCAAGCAGTCAGATCAAAGCTGCAATGCGGAAAGAAAACATGTCAATTAAGAAGAGCCGACATCGTCTGAGTCTCGAATCCATAGCCCTCCATCCCAACTTCCCTCCATCATCTCGAAGAACGCCTTGCTAACAAATGATCATCTCTCTCTCCTGCGCATCTTCCCCATTTCCATCATCATCACCTGTATCATCCACCATTGACCTTCCACCTCCAAGCCGCAACCATGTCCCACGCTTCACAACCTCCGTCCTCATTCCCACAAGCATTCAGGTACGTCTACCGCCCCTGCTTAGCCATAACAAGCATCTCCCTCAACATCCCCACCTCCGCATCCCTCTTCGCCAGCATCAGCCTCAACTCCTCCCTCTCCCTCTTGATCTGATCCACCTCCTCTTCGAGCTCTTGTATCCTATCAATCTTTTTCTGGCGGTATTTCTTGGCTGCAATGTTGTTGCGCTGCCGCTTGATCAGGATGTCTTCGGAGTCTGTGAGCTCGGGTTCGGCGGCGGCGGTGGGAGAAAGAGCGCGCTTCTTGGGACCGGGCGGGCGGCCGCGCTTGGGTTTGTTGGAAGCATCGTGTGGAGAAGGGAGGGTTAGGCCGGGGTAGATATGTCCTTGCCCGTGGTGGGAACTGGATGTGGGAGAGGAGGTAGCTTGGGAAGTTGGTGGTGTGGTTGAGGGGTCGCGACTGTTGGAAGAGGTGTTGTTGTGTTGTTGATTGTAGCCCATGTTGCTGCTGCCGCCGGAATTGCTGGCTATCCTGTACATGTCCATGCCCATTGTTGTGTTCCTTCCACTTGGCATGGTCAAGCCCATGGTGGTGGAGAGCGTGTCAGTAACATGGCTGAGGGAAGCGGCGGCGTATGGGTCGTCGGACGAGTGGAGGTGATGATCGAGGGAAAGGTGCATGGGCGGTTGCGGTGGTGCCGATGATGATGGGTCGGCCCAGCCTTGTTGGAAGTCGAGATTAGTAGATAGCAAGGTTGAAGAGATGTCGTTGGTGTCGGCAAGGAGTGGCGATGGTGTTACTGATAAAGGTAGTGACGGCGCAAAGGGCGAGACAGTGGTAGAAGTCGTAGCAGTGTCGCAAGAAGTAGTCGAGATGGAAAAGGCGAGAGATGTCAGATCTCGTTGGTCGGGAAACAGAAGAGGGTCGGCCCAATTAAGGTCTTGTTGTTGTTGATTAAGGAAATCGTAGTCGCTTAGTAAATGGCAAGAAAAGTCAAAGTCAAAGGGCGGCGGGTCCTGCAACGAGTATTGCAGGCTGGAAGAAGAGGACAGAGACGCGGACGCTGGCGGCTGCTGAGCATGCTGCGGCGGCCATTCTTGCAGAGTATGGACGGCCTCTTGATCGAGGCCGGGAGAAGATTGTCTTGAAGGGGTTAAATGCAAAGGGTGTTGCCAGTCCGAGTCACCAGACTGGAAAGTTGTTGGTGTTGATGGGAAAGGGAAGAGAAGTCAATCGGAGGAAGAGGACAAGAAAGAGGCAAAGAAATAGACGTCCCCGAATTGGTGGGGTTGTCACCTTCAGGGCACCCGTTACAGGGGAAGTGGCAGAAAGTGTGGATCGCGATCTTGGGGTGGGACAATGGGCAAATGTTCCACTGAAAGCTGCCAGCCAACCAATCATGCAGCTGGTCGGGGCAGTGCATTTTCCCATTTCGGCTGTGTTCATTTATTCACCCTTGGGCGTGCTTTCTGGCGTTCTCCAACTGACTTGCAGGATTTCCCCACTTCTGGGAGGTACGTACTCTAATCTTTCCGTCGTTTGTCTGACTTGGACAACATTTCTTTCCTCTTGCACCGACACAACTCTGGGAAGTACCGCATCCTCTCACTTGAATCGGATTTATCCCCACGCTGTTCTATCCAATTACATTCTGGAAAGGGACCTGCGCGCCGACGCCTCAACGGGGCATGCAGAAGCTAATTGGCCAGAACAGCGTGGGGATAAATCCGATTTAAATGAGAGGATGCGGTAGAGGATTGCCATCGTCCAGTCCCAGTATACAAGCTCTCCTTTCCACCAATCACCGCATGTCTTCCGCTCCTCATTCTTCAACCAATCATCCTGCCTTTGCCTTGTCTTCCTTGTCCAGTCCGACGACAACCAAACTCTACGCCCTACAGTCGGATGACATACCCACCCATGGTACGGAAGCTTGTACAACTTGTCTCTTCCTCTATTGTCTTTGAGCTAAAGGTACTCCGACTACTTCCCCGCCGAAACAGCTTCGACCACGAGCCAAAGATGTCATATTCAGTACGTCATGGCTGTGCAGCCCAGTCAACTGAACCATTCGCCTTTTCTCCGCCGTCGATAAGTATCCGAGTTCGTACGGTATGGATTGCGTTTGTTCTCGTTATAGTATACAACTAACATTTTGTTCTCTTGCTCCAGGACGCCATCAAGATGTCAAATATCCCGAACATCGTTCCCTCTATTGAGGGTAAAGAAGAAGACGTTGACCCCAGAATCTCGCTCTGGCGAAACAAGACAAGGCTATTCGTTGGAACTATTATCATTGAATTATACAAGGCGGCAATCAAAACAGCCGAAGCAGTTATAGAAGGAGCTCACCTTGAGTTTGAACCCCAGTTCAATATGTTTTGCGATAGATCGTATTCTAACCCGGGCAACAGTACCCTAATGTACGGGTCAAAAGGGGGGTACGCTGCCGTGTTCCAAGACCCCTACGGCCTGAATGACGAATGCCGTTCCCGCACCCTCTCAGAAGCGTCGGACGCCATAAAAGATTTTGATCCTAAGCGAGAACTACTCGTCCGCGGTCTCGACGTGGACGATTTCATCATCTTGCCATGGTATTCCCGCCAGGTCTTTGGGCCAGAGCATGTGGAAGGTGCGGCCGTCGCTCAAAGTTTATGCCGGGCAAAAAACCGGCGGGTTGGGCCGAGGTTGGCGACGGCGGTTCTGTTGGTTTGGGGGAGCCATTTCGCGTTCTTCAAATTTCGTCTGATTCGTTACGTCAAACAGTGTTTTGGTTGGTTGGGATGAAAAACGGAAAACAAGATGAAAAAGGGAGGATATCTCCCTCCATGATCCCAGTTGGGTCATGTTCGTCATGACCGAAATGCTGCGTGGGTACATGGCCCGTCAAAAGTCAGGGCTGTGTATGGCCACGGGCAGATCTCAGGTGGCTCCAACTGATCGAGAGTTATAGTAGGGTAGTATGCCAGTCGCGTCTTCTTAAGATATCGAGGGACGATGTCCTCTATCCCCCAATATCTTGAACCATGTTGGGAAGATCTGCCGCGTCTTTGGTCCGGTTGCCGCTCTCTGCCACAGAGAACACCAGCACCATGTCCCATCTTACCGCAATATCACGATATGAGCTTCCCCAGGATGCTATTACAAGCCACCCTCAGCGACTCTTCAGCATCGGCATCGACGACTCCAAGTATTCGGCCCATCGAGATACATACGGCCCAACCCCATCCACGGAACAGGTGTCAAATATCCTTGAAGCAGCCGCGAACTGCGAGCGGAACTCGCGCCAAGAGCTCGTGACATATCGGTATTCCGCGATGCGATCGACGTACATCTTCTTGACGCGGAGGTAGTGATTCGATGATGCGCTACCATTCCAGCCACCCCTTTGACATCCTTTTCCTTTGCTTGCGTTTGGAGCTCTACCTCCGACGTCCGTTTACCCGATGCCCAAGCGAATTTGGCAACCTCGTTGTCGTCGGTTGTATAGCAGGTAGTTCCGCGACACATGATGGCATTCTGCTTGTACATTGCCCTTTGTAACCTGACCCTCCTTTCTTTACCATTTGTATCATTCAAGTTGATGTGGGTTAACGTAGCTGGCAGCCACCAACCAGGATTTCCAGGTGAGTTGCCCCAACCAGGACGCTAGCATCGTTAAAGATGGTAGAGAGATCTCTTGGGGGAAGCGTTTCGCGATTGGGGTGATGGGGACCCGGGACTGTTGGTGTTGGATCAAGGAGCGGTGCTAACCACTTCCACCTATAAGTTAGTATGCAGAGCGCCGGGACAGAAAGGCATGAAGGACAAGGAGAAGAAGGCGGTGAAGGAGAAGCAGAGAGTTGTGTTGGAGTTGTTCTTGAGGAGGAGAGGAGAGGGCCCGGTGGAGGTCCGGAAAAGCCGTTAGAAGTGGGTCCGGCTTCGCCGCCTGCCGAGCTAGAGAGAGAGGTCGACACCTGCGTTGCTCATGTACGAACACTTCTGTTCACTCTTCATTGACCACAAGATACAGTGCATACTAGCCTCGATGGCCACGAGTAAAGCCCGGATTTCGGCGGTTTGTTGGCTTGGTATTGGGAGTTTCGCTATTTGTCCAGCATGGACAATAGTGTAACCTTTTTCGAGGGCCTCTTGAACGCTGGGAGCTGAAGGGTACTTCCTAGAACCGGCACTGGCGGCTTGATGAGATCTAATACGCGCTCTTATACCCTTATGGTTGGCGCTCGAGCCGACGTAAATCGCGGGCCTCATGTTGGAGCCGAGTTTTTCTAGGACCAAGACGTAAACGCCCAATTCTTCCGATGAGAATTCGTACAGCTTGGTACGTTTGTGTAACGGTGAGGAGGTTCTCGGTCAGGGGGTTGTGGCTGCATAGCCCGGCCCATGGGAGTTGGTTGGCTGGCCACCCGGAAAGAGTGGCCAAATTTGCGTAGGGGCCTTCCTTCTGTGACACTCTTTCGGGATGCATGGCCCAGAAAAACGTGGCCAAGGCCGATTCCAGGCCGAAAACGACCGAGCGAGTCAGGGCCCGGCTTTTCGGGCACAGGAAGCCAACACAAAGGTGATGGCGAAGATGGAAGCCTCTTGCTTGACGGTCGAAGTCACCACTTGAAATGGAATCAATCACAATCGTCGGCAGTCAGGTAGGTACCTACGTAGAGCCGACTCTGACATAAACGGTGCCCGCGGTTGAGATGATGCAAGTCGAGCAAGTGATTATGGTGTTGTGAACAGAAGAGGAAAAGGAAACGAAAAACCGTTGGGGACTACTTGGAAGACTCAAGTAGTCTGGAGCTGCCAGTGCCAGAGACCTGGAATTCACGGCGGGGTTTGCACCAGTGTGTGCCTTCTGTCTGGAGGGGGGGCAAGAGCTACGCGTCAAGTTGAGACGCGACAGACTGGAAGGCAGGTTGGGTTGGTGGCTCGTCGGTGCCGAAACTTCCGTTGACAGTGTTCTCCGAAGAGTTGATTGGGGCAGAACACTGACTGGTTGGTGACGAGAGCTTCTCAAGAGTCTTGGTGGTGTTGTGTATGGTGTAGAACTAGCGGTTCAAACGTTTCGATTCTGATGCAAACAAATGTAGCAACTTACCTTACCTACGATTCCAAAGTCAACCTCAAGTGGACATGTTATAAAGACAGAATTAAGCATACCTGTACGCTCGGAGGGAGGGCTGGCTGAAGTAGATAGGCGAGACGAGGCCCAAAGTCTCGTAGTTATTAACATTTATTCGTACAGCTCGAGAAAGAAGGATAATGGAAAGTTGACAAGAAAACTTGAGGCGAGCATTGCCACTATCAAACCACGTGCACAGAGAAAGGAACCAAACAATCACTCGCTCGAACAACCATATACATCAAGCCAAAACTGCATCACATCATCTCAGGTTATTGGGATGATTCACCGCTGTTGCCGATCCAATCCTCCCTCTACCATCTAACAGACAACGGCAAATCCCTACTACTCTGTCCCACATGGAAAGTATACCCCCCCTCCGTAACCATCACCCAATTCTGCACCTCAACATCCCAATAACTCAGATCTCGCCTGGTCAACTTAAACTCCACCTTCGCCTGCTCCCCAGCCTCCAAGTAGACTTTATCGAACCCTCTTAATACCCTGACAGGGAAGTCCAACGTTTGATTAGAAACAGCGGAACCTGATTGGGGGTAAGAGATGTACAACTGCGGCACCACAGCGCCCGCCACTTTCCCAGAGTTGCGCACATCGACGGTGACAGATGCATAAACTGCCCAGAGCTCGGGGTTCCCGCCTTCGTCACCGCCTGCGTCGCTCAAGGGTGCGGGGGTATCGTACCCATCCGGGTAAGGATACTTCTTCCCATCCTGCCTGGCAGAAACAGCGCCGTATGCTTCATCAGCGGACAGATAAGGGTAGATGTACTTCTCCAACTTTCTAATCCCCTCCTTGGGCCACAGCACCTCTTCCACTGGCGGGATATCAGTCGGATACGTGGGAGGTTCCACAAGCGGATCAAGACGAGGGAAAGGCAGGGCAGATTTGGGCCTGATAGTCTTGACGGTAGCGTTACCGACTTCGAAAGAGGTGTAACTCAACCCGTATCCGAACTCGTACCGTGGCTGGATTCCCTTCTTGTCGAACCATCGGTAATCGACGTACAACCCTTCGCTGAAGTCCTGCTGGGGAACGACACCATTGGGGAGGTAGAGGACCTGTCCGCCTGGGCCGTAGTCTTCTAGCGATTTGCCGATGGTGAAGGGGAGGTGACCTGAGGGGTTGACATCACCGAACAGTACATCAACCAGCGCATTGCCGGATTCTTCACCGGGAAGATTGGCGAACAAAACGGCTTTGATCTGAGGGAGGTCGATCCAACGCTCCATTACTACCGGGCCGACGGCGTGGATGACGGCCACAACATCGCTGAACCCGCCGCCGCACTTGGCTGCTACCTGCTGGATGAGCAAGTCGCCGTTCTTCTGCAAATAGAGATCTGGACGGTCGCCACGGACATTTTCCCATGCCGTGAACCCCTCGCCGGCATCGGCATTGACGAAGACGAGGCAGAGGTCGAGGTCTTCGATCACCGCCTTCTCGGAGGCTGATGAAGGAAGTTGGTTGGATAGGTACTCGTGCAGCTCAACCTTTGACGAATCGAACTGCTTGCGGAGAGCTTCGATAGGTGTGACGAGGTAAGGGAATTCGACTGCTCCCGAACCCCAGCCGGACCCTAGGGTGCCCTGGTTGCAGCCGCGGTCTGTGCAGGAGTTGGGACCACCAGGTATGGGACCGGCGTCTTCTCCGAAGATGCCGATCTTGAGCTTGTCGGAGGTGGTGTTGGCGTTCTGGCGTTTGCGTACTCCTTCTCGGCTGAGTGGTAAAACCGGACCCTCATTCTTCAACAACACCGTCCCCTCAGCCGCCACCTGCCTCGCAATAACCGAGTGATTCGCCTGCACATCCACAAACTGATTAACCATCACCTCCTCCTGCTCCGTTGGGCTTCCCGGACTAGTAACCCCCATTTTCTCGTTTGTCCAACTCGAAAAATTCGGCCCCTTATCCCTCGGCCACTTCCCCTCGTCATCCTGACCCATCTGATACCAAGCCGCCACCACCCTCGTAGCCATATCATCCATCCTCTCCACCGGCACACTCCCGTTCAGCACGGCCCTACTCAACTCCTTCCCCCAGAGCGACTGCCCATTAGTCCACCTCAGTCCATCACCAGGCATCGTCATATCCAAGCCCGCCAACGCCGTACTCACGCCCGCTCTTTGCGCCAACCAATCACTCATGACAAACCCCTGAAACCCTAGCTCGTCCTTCAAGATGCCATTCAACAACTTACTGTTCCCACAAGCATAGCTGTTGTTAACCATGTTATACGAGCACATGACACTGACCACGCCCGCTTTCACCGCGTCGCCAAAAGGCCAGGCATACAACTCGTGCATCGCCCTGTCGTCCACATTCGAGCTAATAGCATTCGGGAGTCCCCACTCCCACGGCTTGCGGAAGTGTTCCTGCTCGTTAGCAATAAAATGCTTGACGGTCGCCATCACCCCCTCGGACTGGATCCCTTTGATCGTCTCTGCGCCGGCGACGCCCTGCAGGTAAGGATCGGACCCGAACCCCTCCCAGTTGCGACCGCCGGCTGGCATGCGACCTAGAGGACCGACGCAGGGACCTAGGATGGCGTTTACCCCCTTGGAGCGGGCTTCGATGGCGTGCGCTTTGCCGCGCGCGTACATCAGTTGGCGGTTCCAGGTCGCGCCGACGGTGATTCCGGCCGGGAAGGCGGTGATGTTATCCGCGTTTCGAATCCCCAAGGGTCCGTCTTGTAACTGTAAAGCAGGGAAGCCGACGTGTACGGCGGGGGCGGTGGTGCCGACTGCGAGACCCATTTGCCAGCCGACGCCGGTGGTGATGTTCACCTTCTCAGCCAGTGTCATTTTGGACACCAGTTTGGCGGCCTTTTGGTAGGACTCATACCAGGTGCCGGCTATGCCGCCCTTCGGGGAAGGATACCATGGTGGTGAGAGGCCATAGGGAGGTTCTTGGAGGACGGCCTTGTATCCTAGACCTCCCCCGACGAGGAGGATTACGAATAGGATGAGCCCGAAGGCGGCGAAGATGAGGCAGCATCTGCTGCGTCTAGCTAGCCATGGTTTGCGAGTGGGTAACGGTTGGAAGGATGGTGTTCGGTTGGTGAGTTGTGTGCGTCGCTTTCGCTGTCGTTGTCTGCGGGTGGGATATTCGGGGGTGTTATTGGTGTTGACTTCGGAGTCGGAGGAGTAATCGGCGTGGTGCTCGGTGGACGTGGAGCCCAGGAGCCCTTGCTTGCTGGGGTCGTGAGCAGCAGCCATCTCCACTTGTGATAATCAGCCCAGTTGGCGATGATCAGATATTCGATGTCATCGGGGTTGCGGTTGACTGTTGACCAATGTTAGTGTTGCGTGTATAACCAGTTAGATAATATCAGCAGCACGAGACGACGAGAGGGGAACGCGATAGTTGGACAGTCGAGAAAAACACCATACTGAGAGCTAAGGACGGTGGAACAATGGGTTTGTATTCTAGCTTGACCAAGTCAATTGAGCAATATTACGAGCATGAAAGGTGTAGAGCACGACGGCGCGCCAATGCAGACGCAGAATTCGGAGAATAATGGACTCGCGTGTGATGTGCGACGTGAAGTTGTGTGCTTTCAGCTGTGGTGTTTTGGTCGTCGGCCTGTTTTCGCGCGAGTCGTTTTGTTTGGTTGACGATGACGATGAAAAGTGGAAGAGGGGGACGGCCTGGCAGGTGGCGACAAGCTCCATAACCGTCTGAACCTGCATGGTGCCAGCTGCCGGCTTCAAGCTGTCGGCTGCCAAGATCGCTTACTCACCGCTTTCTCCTTGTGGAACACAGCTCGGCCGCCGGGGTCGGGCAGCTCTCCACAGCGCTGTTCCCCTGAAACAATGCCGTGACAATCAGGTACGGGCGCCGATCATCACAACCGGCACTCGCGGCAGCATGGACGGCGATAGCCTCAACATAAGTAACCACAGAACAGGAAACAACCAACAAGAGCGGATGCAAAGACAAAAGGGACATGGAACCGTGGTTTGCATCCGTTCCCATCTCCAAAGTCAGAACAAGGAACGCCGGGGGTATCCGCAACGCGAAGTCCAGTATGTACAGACCAAATAGCAAAACAATGTGCTGTATGTAGATCCTGTGCTGTAGTAGATGCAAGAAGGGGAACCAGCTCCTCCTCCGCTGTCTTCTATGCCGTTGTCCCGGTATATATCGAGGTCCGGTGTATCTGCTACCCGGGACATATCCAACTCCTCCTCATCCTGTATCCCGTCCGTCTTGCCATCTATATCCTCCTCTCGCTAAAGCCAATACCTCCTCTTCCTTTTGTCTCCGCCCCCCGATCACTGGGGCTGCAGCTCTCTTCCACGTTCCGTCGCCTCCTCTCCGTGTATCCTGTCCTTCATCCCCCTCCTCGTTTCTCCCCCCTTGGAGTTCCTCTCATCAGGCTCCAAAGCTCTAACCCCTCCCACCATTATAATCAGCCCCCCCAGCCTTCCTCGCCCTCTTGACAATCTCCTCCTCATCAATATCCCTCACCTCCCCCGCATCCACCGTAACACTATGATGCGCAAGCACCTTCTTGACCTCCCCTGACTCAATGCTGACCCTCGCCTTTCTCATAACCTTGGTCTGCTCTCCAATCCAAATGATAAGCGCAAACTTGACGCGCACGCTCTCCGCATCGTTAGCGTACTGCACGCGCACGTAGGCGTAGGCGACTTCGTTGGGTTGCAGATGGGTGATGAGCTCGGGAATACCGCCCTCGCCGGTTGCCTTCAGGGTCAGTTGTTGGGCGGTGGGCGTGGCGTTGCCGAGGAGGAGCCAGTTGATGGGGGACTTGTCGGAGCGGACGGCGTCGTAGGCGGTGAGGATTTCGGGGGTTGAGAGGGACATTTTGACGGTGGTTTTGGGGGGTTGTCGTGGGATGTGATCTCTTGTTCGTGGAATGGGTTGGTAAGAGCCGGAGACCGGAGACTGGCGATGGTCTGTCTCGTGGTTGTGTTTGGTGGAACAGAGAGGCCCGAGAAAAGGGGGCTGCTTCGGTGTTCAGGGGGCGGGCTGCTGTGGGCGGGGTAGACTCGGAGTGTCGCGGGAATGCGCTGATGCCGTCAAGGCGTGCAGAAAGATAGTATTAGGTATTATAAGGTGGTAGTCGAGGTCCGGAAGCCGTCAATTGACCGGTAGCTATCGGGTGGTTTGTTTGGCAAGTCCGGAGACGGTGAGGTCGGAATGGTGTTGAAGGGGACGGGAGAAGGGGCGGGATTCCGAGTCGGAGTTGTGCCACGTTGAAGCTTCCCCCGTGCGGGCCGCCAATTAATTGTTAGTGCAGGGCGTCAGGGACCCCGCCAACTTGGAACAGGGGGTCATTCAGCGGGAAGACTGCCAAGCCGCCGATCTCCAACCGGCAGTCCCCCTTTCCTTCAACATCAACATCAACAATCACCCAACACCAAGGTCAGTTTGTGCCCCCTTCTTCTCCCCAAATCATTCTTCTTATTGATATTAATCACTACTAGGTAGTAGGTATTACTAGGATGGCCACAACGGGCCTGGTATTTTAGGTCCGGTCGCATAGGTGCCCGTTTCATCGTCGTTACTCATCCGTCTGTCCCATCCGTCCGTTATCCAGTGTCCATTTTCCGTCCCGACCAAGAATCCCAGCCTCCGTTCCGTCCGAATGAGAAGGTATCCATCTAAACACAAAAAACACCAAAGGTATACAAAAAGCGAAGCAAGTACTTCTTGGTAACACACGAACAGCACCCACTCAGGAATCACCATTCATTGTTCCCCACGTCTTTTCGGCCATCACAACTCCCTCGGCACCTGGGCCGGCTGGTTATTGAGCGTGGCCGTCTCGCCATTAGCGCTGGGTCGCGTAGCGTTGGTAGGACTGTGCTTCAATCCATCCTGATCCGCGCCGTTCGCGTGACGGGCACCCTCGAGGTCGGCACCACCATCGTCGTCCGCGCCCGGGTTGATATCGTGGTACCGGAGGGCCTGCAACAGCTTGTAGAAGCCGCAAGCAAGAAGAGCACCGATAGCGGGACCCAGCCAGTAGATCCAGTGGTGTCGGGGGAAGTGGCGGTTGACAATAGCCGGGCCGATGGAGCGGGCCGGGTTGAGACTGCCGCCGGTGAAGTAGACGCCTGTTGACATCCTGTTAGCATTTTGATCTAGCAAAGTGGAAAAAATTGGTGAAAGAGAAAAAGGAACTTACCGACTAACTGAGACAGGAACAAAGCCAAACCAATGGCCACCGGAGCAGCAAACGTCGCCCGGTGTTTCTCGACGGCCATCATCAAGATGACAAAGACCAACTCGCATGTCAAGAATAGCTCAATGAAGAACCCCTGAGCAACAGTCGTTCCGCCGCCCAAAGTGGTCTCGACAGCCAAAGGACCGGGGAAAATCACTTGAACCAACCCAGCAGCCGCAGTGGCGCCCAGGATCTGAGCAACGATGACCATGGCAGCACGAACGGCGGGGAAACCACCGACGACGACAAGTGCGAGCGTAACCTATTATCTCTGTTAGCATGTTTCTTTTTCGGGGAAAGGAAAAGAATACTTACAGCAGGATTAAAAGCACCACCGGTAACCCTGAAGAACGCCCAAACGTTCACCATCAAACTGAACCCGAACGCCAGCGAGATGTACAGCAAGTTGCTCGTCGAGGGTAATCCCCCGGCATTAGCCGGAGCGGTGTTGGCCACCTGTGTCGCAGCAAAGGCAAAGAACAAGAACAAGAAAGTTCCGACAAACTCGCCTATCCCAAAGACGAGGTTCGTGCGCATGGGGTGCGACATGTTGGCAAAGGGGGCCATGATGCCTCTGGAGGAGCTTCTTCCAACGGCCGTGGAAGTGCTAGACTGATGAGAGTGGGTATGGGAAAGGGTATACTTGGTGGGGGTTAGTGGTGGGATAGGGGTAATGGTGACTGAGACGGTGTGGCTTGGGCCGTCTGCTAGGCCAGCTTTCTCTGACAAAGGCAGGAATGTGGGCTGCTGCGAGGGAGGTGGGTAGGAAGAGGCAATTGGGGCTTTATTTATCTCGACCACGGAGACCGAGGAGACGGGAGAGTGGGCACCCATAGTGTCTGCGTTCTGCCTTTTGTCCTAGTGTTCCTCGAGCTTGGGTGCTGTTCGATCAACAGTCGAGACTCTCTGGTCAACGGGTGTGCGGGCGACAGATGCAGTGGTTCAACGGCTTTACCAGGATGCTATGGTTGAACAAAGCTGTTGTTACCCTTGAACCTTTCCTTCCTTCGACCTCGATCCCTGCTTTGTCTGCCGACTTGCTGTCTTCTATTGTCCCACACTAAACAATGGGACAAGGACTGCTGCTGTGAAACAGACGCACAAGAGTTCTCGTCTTCAGATGCCCAATATCGCTCGTTGCTTGATGTGATAATGACGCGGAAACCGAAGCAAGAAGCAATCGTGACGCTACAATGGTTCGGTTTCCAGGCGGTTAAGGAAGGTTTGGTGATTCGGTCGAGATGAACCGGTGGAGCACTTGGAGTAACTGTCGCGTGTTCAGAACAGTTTGGATCGGAGATGGGGGATCAAAGCTGCCCGAGGTGCCAGGTGTGTCCTTGGTGTCTTTCCCTCTTGTGTTCCGCAGTATTTGAGGTGAGTGAGGAGGCGTGAGGCGAGGATGAGTCGAGGATGAGTCGAGGATGATACCCGGTTGATTCAGCGAACCAGCAAGAGTTGGAGCAAGAAAATAATAATTATGTAATTATGATTATCTTTGCGGGAGGATGCTCCGTCCAGGGACCAGTTGCGGGGGAGACCGGCGACTAGGTTGGTCGGGGATGCCCGTTGTTGGTGTTGGACCGGAGTCGGGTAGTCTGGGGAAGACTGGACGTCGAGGAGTAAAAGAATTGATGATGGTGAGGAGAAAAGAGAGGAGAAAGACCAGGACTTGGAAGATGACAATGCTTTCATATGTGTCTGCGTACCAATTGATGGACAAAAAGGCAAGAAAAGGAAGGCACGATGGAGTCATTTCATTGTGAGCATGGCATCGATCCGATGGCTTGCTTCATGGCGTGGTCTGGTTAGTACCTAGGCATCCAGCCTTCTTTCCTTGTTAGTCTAAGTGGTGTTGGCGTTACCTCTAGTCCGGCGCCATCGCGCATGCGAGCATGAAAGCCACGCAGGAAGGAGCTGATATCAAACCACCGACTAGCGCTTTCCCGTCGTTGGCTACTTGGCTTCCCCCGGAGATGACCTGCCAAACTTGCAACCAAGCTTTCCCGCGATACGGTTCGGAACTTGGCCTTTTCCTGAGGGTAGCAATATCCGTCATTGCTTCACCCCCCTCCTAGTCCGTAGATCTGAGGCAGGGATTTAGCTTCCAATGTCTTGTAAGTGGAAGGGGAGGAAGAAAGGGTACGTATTTCTTTCCATGATGCATCGTGATCTGAGATATGATTGCGGTCTGTCTTCCATCCTTTGTCTTTGCCACTGGCGCCCGAAGGTGCCGATGGAATTCGAGTCAAGGACAACTTGACCGGCTGTGATGTAACTGGTGAAGTTGATGATATCTAGACCGCTTCTGTTTCTGTGTCTCATGCTGGCACTCTTGCTAGGTGGTTGTCCCTTCCCATCTCCTTTACCATTCGTTGATAGCTCATCTCCCCGGCCGTTTGGTCCATGCTACGCCGTACTGCTACAGGTCTCTTAACAAACCCCAGTCTTGAACCTACCCCGGTCTGTTAGTACCAGAGCCCCTGTACTGTTCTGGATTCGGGATCCCTGCTGCTGCCATGCTAGTCTCGATGCGGCAGACTCTACATCTTTTCTCTTTTCTTTTCATCACTTGTTTCAATGTTTCCTTCGAGCTCAAATCCATTGTTTTGTTTGAGACGTTCAACAGCGGTTGTCACCAACATCGTGAACTGTGTCGACGTTGGTTCTCGTGCTGACTGCTGAGGTCGACACTAACACAGCGCACGAGCCCCAGCTACTCCACCCAATGAGCTAATGTTATCGCGAGTCCGACAGACGAAGGTCATCAGAACTCCCTTCCGTGCCCTTGCATGCGGCTTTTCTTATGGTGTTCATTATATGTTCAAGTCCATTAGCTAGAGTTGAAAGGGGAAAGATGTCGATCCGGGTCGTTGTCCGGATGAGCCTTGAATGTGGTCCAGCCATTGGATGTTCGGTGAGTGAAAAGGAAGAAAGGAAGGCCGGGGAGGAAATGCAAGGGACCTGCAATAAGGGTGCTAGCACTAACATGCACTAACACTTACACTGACACTAACAATTTTCCTCAATCGATCTGTGGACGAAGCTGACGGGTAGGATGGAGGCACCGAGGTATGGAAACGGATGCGGCTACCCGTCAAGTAAGCTCAGCAGACTCGTACAAGATCAATGGAGCTTCCGATTTCTTGCGCCGTTCAGCCGTTCAGCCGTTCAGTTATTGCGGTCGTCGCGATCACGATTTTGATTTTGAGGATTCGCTGGCTGTCTCTTGCCGGATGTCTCTAATATCGAATACAGTAGCCGCGGCCACTGATAACTGTTAATGCATGCACCGCTCAATCGGCGCTGTGGGTTTTGGAGCCTTGACAAGGGCAAGCTTCAGGAGGATGCTGCAGTTGCATTTCCAGGCCCAGCGGTTTGGCCACCCCCCTTGTCCTTCCTCATCTCCACCACGAACAGCATGACCGTTGACGATGGAGTCATTCGAGTTGTCCGTCGCATGTGTTGTTGTGCTTGAACGACGCCTCTGCGGTAGCTCCTCCGACCATGCTAACGTGAACCGAGCTGATAAGCCCATTGGATTCGGCCCTTGGCGGTGGAGTTCAACGGACTGCCACGAAAAGCATCACGAGATCAAGTCACTGGGTGCCTGTGGTGTCGTTGTGAAGAGCGGTGCGGACTTGTCGTCCGGCAGGGCCATGTGTGGTACCTGTAGTATGAGATGTACTCCCTGTCTCCCAGCCGTCGCCAAATCTCCCCCAGCGTCCCAGGGCATCATGAAAATCTCCGTACCTTGTCGTCGTGAGTCCCGCTGATTAGCTGGGGGATAACCTCCGTCTCGTTGCTTTTCCGAAGCATCGTGGACCGAAGACGAGGTCGAGGACGAGGACGAAGGTCTTGGACGCACAGACACCCGCCCACCGCCGGATTCTCGCCCTTCGGTCCTTCGTATGTACCAGGTATCGTCCACCTCCAGTCCGTCTCCGCCTCCCCGCTGTTGGCCAGGAAGAAATATCAATGGCGTCAAATGTCTCGAGATAAATAGGTCCATCCCACCCCCCATTCTGTTTGGAGAGTCAACAGGCACACAACGACGGTGATGTTTCAGTTCATGGTTCTCTTTTGAGTGCCTGCTAACCGCTTTGTGAACCTCGTCAGCAATGCGATTGTTAGAGGTTAGATCATTATGCTGTCATATGGAGGACGATACAACCCCCCTTGTCTAGCCCGTCTACCAAAGGAGGCCGGTTTGATGTCGTTTGTGTATCATCCTTTTAAGATTAGGCATAAGGAAGCCATATATGGTGTTGTAGAACCACATCGTTTATGTCTGGTTGATGGTAAGCCGCCCGGAGATTGGCGTCAGCCAGTGGTGTGCGTGCCCCGGGACCTCCGACGACCGCATATAAACGGGATGGGTACGGGTATGGTATATCAACCGGCAGGCATGGCGATGATTGTGATCGTGGCCCATGGCGACAGAGCAAGAGCGCAATCTGGTGGCGCTGACGGTTGGTCTTGCAGCGCATTAGTTTTTCATATGTTGAGTATCTCGAAAGATGACTTCTACTTGGTGGCGTGTCCCTTCAAATATGCATGGGCAAGGAGGGACGACATTGAGACGAAACTGCATAAAGGTGCTGCTTTTGGTGCGGGATGCATTGGATCAGTTTCGAGCTGAGGTGATTCACTTTTGGCGACACAAGACATTGCGGGTGTTGCAGTGCTTTCTTGATATTGCCCCTTTTCCTTTTGCTTCCATTGCGGGTATCGTGAGTCCCGTCGGATGTCTTTGGTGTTGGGAATTGGAACAAAGACTGGAGGGAACGAGACCTGGACAGAAGGTGCGGGGGCCAATGTTGGTGCTCTTGGCGCTGTACTTCCAGCGGCAATAACAGAGGGCAGTGTTGACCGATGGGCTTTCCACTTTTCGTCTCGATAGGTTTGTTAGTGCAACTTCTCCCCGCCCTTCTCACCTTCGTTCCACCCTGACGTTGACTTTGGAAAGTCTTGGAAGAGAATTGAAGTCGGAAATGACAACGAGAAGGACCTGGTCGTTGAGAGCCGTTGTAGATCAGGGTAAGGGGAGAAAGAAGCGACGGGGGGGTCAATGTTGGAACAGAATGGAAGATGATCACTTCCACTCGTAGCCCACCGTTGATCAATGCCTGAGCCACAGCGATGGGGACATTGTGGAGCTGCTTTTGCCTTGAAGGCTTGAACAAAGCAGCGGGGAACAGCTGTCTGGGCAACCGCGAATCAAAGCGCCCAATTGCTTTCCCCGCCACATTCCCCAAGTTGCTAAGCCACACCTGCACTCTTGGGTCAGCGTTTGTCAAAATGAACCACCATGATTCATGCTTTTGTTCTTGATCACCACTGCCGGTAAACATACGAGATCCACCATGACAACGGCAACAACGACCACCGCCACCATGAAAACAGACGCACGCCAGTTGACATATATGTCCGCCCACCACGGTCAATGGGGCTGATTTTAGCCAACTTAGTACCATCTTTACATCTGACCAAGTTTGCAAACATGACGGCGACGACATCCGCCCCCGGCGATACCCCCGGCGATACCCCCGGTGACACCCCGGTCAACATCACGGCTACACATGTCATCAACTTTGCCGACCCCAAGAGCCCAGACCATCTCCCCTCGCCTTTCCGACTTGGTCCCTTGGATCACTTTGCGCATACCGGCGTCCCCACCGACCTGGTCTACGTCTATGAGAAGCCCGTACGTGTCAAGGCAGAAGACTTCATTCCCATCCCACGACTGCGTGAAGCCATCAGCAACCTGCTCAACTACTACCCTCACCTGACGGGCCGCCTCGCCGTCGACCCTTCCAGTGGCGTCCGGAGTATTACCAAGCTGGGCAAGGGCGCCTCGCTGTTCGAAGCATCTTGCGACCAGCCGCTCTCGCCGTTTCCTGACCCAAATTTCCAACATCTGCGCGGATGGTCCGCGGACATCGAGATGAACAAACTCCCAGGGACAGGCGAAGCGCTGATTGCCCCATGGGATCCCTCTTTGGACGATGAAACGGGCATACAGCGCGGTCCCCTTCTGCTAATCCAACGTACCCAATTCAAGTGCGGCGGAGTCGCCATCGGATACCGCATCTCCCACGCCGTCTGCGCCGCAGAGGGGTGCATTCATCTGTACCAAGACCTGTGCGACATCTACCGCAAGCTTTCTCGTGGTGATATCGGGGTCCTTGACCTCCCGCCGCATATCATCCCCTTTGGCGCCGACCGAATAACCACCGCCGATGATGAAGAACAAGACTATGCCACTGAATATCCACCATTTGGCTACCTCGTCTCCTCCCAGCCAGGCGAAGCACTAGGCGGCGATGCCGACAAGCACATGAAGAGTACAGTCACTTCAGACACTGCCCAAGGTGCAGAACAGAGCCAAGAACCTCGCATCCCTATCGTCGGCACTTACCTGCACTACTCCCCCGCCCACCTTGCCGAACTCAAAGCCAAAGCTACAAACCCCGACGATGAGGACTCCTGGGTATCCACGTTTGAAGCCCTCGTTGCCCACCTGTGGCAGCGCACCCACCGAGCCCGCGTCCGCCTCGCTTCCGATAAAGCCCACCGTATGCCCACCGGTCTCCGCAGAGGTGTCCCGCTCCCCAAAGACTGCCTCCCGACACCCAGCCTCTGGACGAGTATAAACTTTGCCCATGCCTCACGCCTCGACCTCGCTGGACAAAACAGGGGGATGGGAAAGAGTCATTACTTCCCCAATGCCACCCTTCCCGTTTTCTTCACCATGCCACATGAAGAGGATGACTTGTGGAACGGGGAAGATGGGTTTGACTTGTGGGACGCCCCGCTTTGGCAGGTGGCCAAATTGATACACGGGAGGATGCGTCATCCTGACACTACCAGCATCGAATACGCATTGGCGGTTATCGACTGGATGTGTGACTTACCCGACAAGCGCCTTGCCAAAGTCGACTTCAACCTTTTTGGGGAGTGGTGCTTTGTGAATACGGATTGGAGCAAGTATGAGTTGTATGGGGAGCGGACGGCGCTGGATGTTCAGGCAATACTGGCAGGCCCGCCGTTCACAAAGGTGTCGAGGTTGGATGGCTTTACGACTTTTCTCAAAGCGAGGGAAAGGGGAGCGGTGGTGCACTGGTTGGCTGGAGGGATTGATGTGAAGTTTACGGTAAATGCGGCGGCCATGAAATTTTGGGATGGGTGGTTGGAGGGTGTTGGGCCGTGGGATAGGATGGGAGTTAGTATAAGTATGAGAACCAACGTGGACTGGGGTTTTCGAGGTATCTGACCCAGGAAGTTTCGGCCGGCCGTGATACCTCGAATTGGAAGTATGGTATCCCAAGCGTAATACCGGCTTTAAGCAACATCGAAGCGATTTGAAATGAAATTCGGCTTTCGGAAAGAGGAGAAGACGTTAGCATTGGCTCATGGGATTGGTTACAACACAAGCATCATCATTATCTCGAGACTAGCGAGGAACGAACGTATCAAAATAAATTCCATCTACCAACGTACACGGTCAAACAGCTTCGCTTGTTTGTTAATTGTCAGAAATCCGTTTCCATCCACCTTCATGGTCCTCAAACTCGCCGTCCAAAACAAGCAGTCAACGCAAACCACTTTGCTTGTTCCCAACTCAAAGATATCATCATTCTTTCCCCTTTCCACGAAATACCCAGCGGATCTTACCCTTATGTCAACCAAGGGCCCAAGTCACAAACACCCATCATGGTCCTCACCAATCTTTACCTACGACACCACCTCCCTTTCACTCCATTTGCCCCAGCCAACAACCACAAGATGCCGCAGATCAGAAAGTCGGCGGATCACAATACCCAAACTCGGTCTGACAACCCACAATATACGGACAGAACTGATCCCCTTCTCCACACCATCCAAACTGGCTGCAACACCGGCCATACGTACTTCCTAAACAATTCTGTCCGTTTCCGCACCTCCCGTCTCTGCTTGACACTTGACCGGGCGGTAAAGTCAACGTCGGTCCAGCGCTCGTACTGGTGCTTGTCCGGGTTGAAGTGGTGCTGGTTGTTGATGTGGTGGTGATCCGGGACGTGGTGCTGGTAGTGGAAGTAGATGTGCTAGTAGGAGGAGCAGGAGGGGAAGTACTGCTTGTGGTAGTGCCCGGAGATCCAGAATCATCGCAAAGACCAAAGGCAGATTGGCATCCCGCACCACAGTACTCCGGTCCAGATCCGCACCAGAAGAATTGAGAGCAGCAGGGTCCCCAGCCGGCACCGGCGATGCCGGGGCAGATTGTTGAGTTGCCGCATTGGCCGTTGGTGGTGATGATTCCTGTGGGGATGGGCACGAAGCTGCTGGTGCTGGTGCTGCTTCTTGTGCTGCTGCTTGTGGTGCTAGTAGTGCTCGTGGTGCTCGTAGTGCTGGTGCTGCTGGTAGTTGAGGTAGTGCTGCTGCGTGTCGAGCTGGTGGTTGAGGTGCTGGTCGGCCTTACGGTGGTCGATGTAGTGGTAGCGACAGGCCGAGGCCATCCGCAAACTCCATAAGCGGGCTGGCAGTCAAAGCCCGGGTAGCAGTGGTCTACGGTGTCGCCGCAGTAGCCGTAGTCGGAACAGCAGAGATTGTCGGGACAGCGATCGTAGTTGGCTCCGCAACGGCCGGTGGTTTGGCGGACATGGAGCAGCTCGGGGGATTCATCAATGCCTAGAGCGCGAAGCTCGGAAAGCGAAGTACCGTTTGAGTGTTGACGCCGGGCGAGGGCGCGGAGAAGTTGTCGGTCTGGGAGGGAGAAATCGTTGAGGTGTGAATATGTGAGAGCTTTTGAACAGCTCAGCGCTATGAGCGTGAAGAGGTTGAAGAACTTCATCTTGATCCTGTTCCTGCCTTTCGACAGTGTCGATTTTCTGGTCCGAGCCTAGAAACCTGAAGATTACCGCAGGATGAAGGAAACAAGCCGGCGAGCAGAAGGTAAAGAGGGCATGTGAGAGGTTTTGAAGCTCTCTGGAGCTTTCCA
This sequence comes from Neurospora pannonica FGSC 7221, assembly GCA_009805235.1. Classification (NCBI taxonomy): domain Eukaryota; kingdom Fungi; phylum Ascomycota; class Sordariomycetes; order Sordariales; family Sordariaceae; genus Neurospora; species Neurospora pannonica. The sequence goes on along the minus strand of RANY01000064.1, from coordinate 16,838 downwards.
CTCCCCCACACTCGTCACCAACATTTTCTTCTCGGCTCAAGGACCCTCGATACCAAACTTTTGGCTGACGTGGACACAGACACATGAGATGACGCCCAGGATCTTGCCGAGCAATCTCCAACAGCCAGAAAGGAAAATACTACTGCAGAACGCCATTTACTCGGTCGTACTTACCGGGATATAACCATTTGCAAGTTGTAAAGTTGTACTTGTGAGAGGACCAATAAAGAGGCTAAATGACCGGCTGCCGGGTTTACCGAGTTTATGTTGCTGCAGGAACGGCGGATCTTATCCCCTGTCATCATCTTCCGAAAACCACGTTGTTGTTATACCGTCTTGGCGGTAACTGGCTTGATTTTCTTCCGTGGTATCTGGTGAAACTCGGCACTTGATGCACGTGCGGTTGGGCTATCTGAAGGAAAGTTGGAATGGTTATGCCTTCAAAGCAACCTCGTTGTCCTGAATCCTTGAAGAGCAGTGTAACTGAAGAAGCCATAGAGACAGTAAAGGATCGAAGACAGGCATGGTCGAACATTGTAACAAAGACGACAACTGGACCACCATGCATCATACCACCGGCACCTCACTTCGACTTCAACCACGGAACCTGATCAAAACTTCGTCAAAAGCGTCCCAACAACGGAAGAGAAGGAGGCACTTCCCGTTTCCAGAATACGCCAGGGTGCAGTGAACCAAGAACCAAGCCTCACAGAAAACGTTCTGTCACAAGCACATGCCACGCCACAAACCACACGGGTGAATCCTCGAACAAAAGAGGCTCAATAGCCCTGTCCCATCACCATGTCGTCACGCCCAACTTACCCGGTCACATCTAGGAACCTCAGGTCTCCAGTCCAGTCACATGTTCTCAGCCTCCAGCTCCGAGACCTTCACCTTCGAGTCCTTCTTGACCTCAGAACTGGTAGCCGCAGCGGCCGCCTCCTCTTCCTTCCTTACCGCCTCCTCCGCCGCTTCAAACGCATCATAACAAAACAGCACCTCCCTAAACTCCCTTGTCCAAGGCAACGCATCCTTATGCGGCAACGGTCCCTTATAATACCTTCTCACCTCCTCCTCCACGCCTTCCACGTTCAACCACTTGGGCCCAGCATTGGACGCCAACATGGTCAAGTTACACCTCGGGATCCGAAGCTGATCGAATAGCTTCAGGCGGCGCTTGACGAACTGTTCAAGCCGTGAAGAGTCAGACGGAAACCCGCGAAAGAGAACCTCCATCGTGGCAGCAGACTCGATGGCGATGGCTCCGCCCGCTGCATGCGTAGGCATCATCACATGCGCCGCGTCGCCTATCACCACCGCTTTTCCGCGCACGAAGGAGTTCAAAGCTGGTCGTTTGAACAAGTGATGAACCTTGATGCCTTTCTCACCCGTTACCCTTTCCTTGCCTCCTTCGCCTTCCTTCTCCCCATCCGCCCCCTTCTCCTCTTTCCCCCCTCTCTCCCCTTCCTCCCCATCCTCCCCATCATCCCCGGTACCAGTATCATCATAGGCCATCTCAACCAATCCCCTCACTGCCAAATGAAACCCGCTCACAACTTTCAACACCTCCTCCCTCCCCACCGCCGTCGACCAACCAGGTGACTCCCCCGCCTCCCCAGGCTCCGTGTCATGCACAATGGCGTTATTGAGCACGCGCCCGCCGCGACAGGGGTAAGACACCCAGAGCACATCCCTAATAGGGTCGTGCCATGACAAAAAGCCGGGGAGGGGGCCGCCGGCGGTGTGGGGGAGGAAGTGAGGCGCGAGGGAGGGGTTGGTGAGGAGAGCGGAGGAGGGGGTGAGGGGGAGGAGGAAGCGGTAGATTGAGCGGCCGGTTGGGCGGGCGAGGGAGAGGGGGTTGGGTTGCGCTTGTGGTTCTTGCTGGTTGACATCTTGTGCGTTGAGGTTTTGTGGGTTGGGGTCTTGGGGATCAAAGTCTCGGGGACTTGGGGAGAGAATGAAGGGAAGGAGCTTGGACTGCGGGGAAAGGGGTATTAGCGATGACGGAAGAAGGCGGAAGGGACGGGGAAGGCGGGAAAGGAAGAAGGGGAGGGGAGTCTGGGGAGAAGGCAAGAAAGGGGAAGGAGATGAGTAAAAACGTACGTGAGCACCATCTGCGATGATGATCAGATCCCATCCACCAAGCTTTGTCCCGTCCTTGGACTCAATCACACCGGCTTCACAATCCACTCCAACTACTTCCCTTCCTAACCGTATATCTACCGGCCCTCCGTCGACCACCCCTTTTGTTCCATGCCCCCCATCTACTTCGCCCTCCGTTTCCCTCTCTCCGTTCGATATCGCCCCCTTTACCCCATCCCTCGTCACCAACTCCCTCAACCCCCAATGCAAATCAGCCCTATGAACCCCCCAAGATCCCCCTCCCATATCCTTCCCAAACTCCTTATATTCCTCAGCCTTCACAACCTCCAACGTATCCGCCCTCGCCCATCTAATACTCCAATTCGGCACCGGCTCCGCTTTCTCGAAATCGAACCCCCATCGCGAGAGACACAAGCTGGCGTTGGGAGGCAAAGTGATGGCGGCGCCGGTCTCGTTGGCGAAGAGCGAGCGCTCGAAGATGGTCACGGACCAGCCGGCTCGGCGGAGGGAGAGAGAGGCGGAGAGGCCGGAGATGCCGGCGCCGAGGATGGCGGCATGGGGTTGTCGCGGTCTTGGGGATGGGGAGGCGGCGGAGGGGGAGGAAGAGGTCGGGAAGGTCGAGGAGGTCGAGGAGGGGAATTTGGTTGTGGAAGTTGTGGAAGCTTCGGAGGGTGATGTCGTGGAGGGAGCGCCGGAGGGAGGAGTGTTGGGCTGGCCCACGGAGCGGGATATGTTGCTCAGGGGTTGGCAGGGAGATGCGGTCGTGGTGGTCGCGGAGGTCTCGGAGGCCATTTCTAGCGCGGAAGACATATCGGCGGTGGACTTGGGCGCGATGATGGTTTGTGACGATGATCAGGGCGGTCAAATGGTGATGTTCGAGGCTTGAAGGTGTATCTTGACGTCTTCGAATGCCCGCGCGTGAGGAGCACAGGTCATCAAGTACGCTGTACAAGCCTCATGCCGGCGTCGTTGCACAGCAGCGACATGTCTGAGAGCGGCAGCAACAGCTGCATCGTCGTAGCTCATCCCATTTTCATTGCATGACAGAGTGCAATGCGCATCCGTCAGCGATGCATACGGCTGAAGTCCGGGTGGTTGTCCGTCATGCGTGCAGGAGTATCTCGGCGGTTGGTTTATTATGGGAGCTCCTGGGTGGCTATTTCTTGTAGCGATTCCCCACTGTTTGTCCGTCAGCAATTGGGATCTCGATGACATTCAGCTCTGGGTTTCACCTACAAGGAAAATCGCTTCGTTTAAATCGCGTTCGTTCTCGGAACAAGCGGAAAAGTTTGGACAAATACGGGGTCAACCATCTCGATGCGCCCGTGGTATTTCCCTCAACATTTGTTACATGTGTGGAGCCGATTTTCATGCCAAGACCGGCGGAGAGACGACATGGAGCAAAAAGCGATCAGGAATTATCAAAATCATGTGATGAGGGCATTCACAGATGCAAGTAAACACACCCGAAATAGGGGGTGCATCCCACCAAACCACGACGAATCACAACTTTGACCATCAACACTTTGAGCCTAGGGCTTCTCCCACGGCAACGGGAATCCACCAAATGCAAATCATTCCTCCCAAACATGCGCCCGAGATGGACTCACGGGGCCCCCCAAACGGGCGGTGTTGGGGTACCAAAATGCGAGGGCGTAGTGCTATATATCGAGCACCGTTGGAAAGCACAGGCACTCCAGCTGCCCACTCCGGGTCCCGGATATTGTCGGACCCAATCCTTTTGCAGTCTTCAGGCCGCGGATGCTGGATGAAACGTCGATGCCACGTTCAAAGTCCGATCTTGTCGCCTTCACCAAGTCTCCGCAGTAGGCCGCTGACCCGGGACCAACCCCGCTTGGGTCACCAGTCAAATGGACGGCAGTTTGCGGGAAAAAATGACAGGGAGATCCCGCGAGTCTGTGTGGAAAGGATCTAGACTTTTCATTGTCCCGGAATCCGGACAAGATCCATTTCGGATATCCATCACGGATCGGAGCGTGACACGGCCATCCGTCAACGGGGCCAGGCAACGGGGCATCGACGACTGACTGACAGGTGTAGTGCCGTGACCGCAAGCGCAAGGTACAATACATACCCTCTGGTCTCCGTCTGTCACGCAGGGTACGGGGAGTTAGCGGCGGGGAATCGGACTCCCCTCCGGACCCTGTTAGTGGACATAACCGGGATATGATGACTCGCTGTGTCCGAGCTGATAGGTTCCCTAACAGACTGGCTGGAGCTGGCTGATTTCTAGAGGCGTGATTGGACAGAATCAAGGTTCTGTCTTTTGGCGTCTACCAAAAAAGGGGCGAAGCACCCAAGAAGAGTGGAAGCCAACCGCTGGGGTCGTATCACCACCACCAAGTTTTGCTTGTGCTCCAACCGCTTCACATTCGGGCAATCCATCCATCCAGCAAAGAGGAGCACCCGGAAATACCACCGCGCTTCCATCGTAGTCGTTTCTACTAGGGAACAAAGACTGCGTAGGCCACATCAAGGTAAAGTGTTGGATGTTAAATGCCCCTGAATGGGCACGAGTGGTCGAGTGGACGTTCGTTCCCAATGAAGACTCCTCCTCCGGCCATGGCCCCCGTTCTCATGGGGGCCCGGCCTCCCATTGGAACATCATCATCGTCATCTTGCAATCATAGACACACCAAGACCTACCAAGAGACAGCTCGCTGATCATCCCGTCTCCGTCCAGTGATTCATCGCTGCACCCAAGTGCAGCAATTTGGTGGGGCAGAGTAGGAACCTGTTGGGTGCTTCGTTGGCCCTTTGAAAGCGTGCTGCGGGCACACTGTATTTTGGCCGGAAAGGATAGCCACGGGGAGGGAGCCTGTACCAGCAGTCGGGGTCGGTTCCTCGTGGAGTGTTTCGTCTGGTCGGAAGTGATCCAGTTCCAGTTGAGCAGCAGTGTGGTCCCGTCGGCGTCGTGACCCCCCCGTGCTCCCTCTCGACCAGGGAAGGTGTGTGTGCGTGGGTGTATTGCTTCAGGTCCCTACCCACGGGACGCTTGTTGACAGCTGGGGGGATAGAGCTTGTGGGAGCTTCCAATCTGGTGGCCAGCTGCTTATGCTGCTACTGCCTACTATTGTCTGCTGTTGCTGCCTCCTCCTTAGGTAGCTCTCTCTTCAGCTGGTAGGATCCACAAGAGAAGCATCGGGTCTTCGGGATTGAGGCCAGGCCAGACACTGCTGAAAGAAAGCCTTTTGCTAGGTTCGCTTCCAGGTTTCTCCTCGTCAATCGGAAGACGGAAAAAGAGAAGAGAGAGTCTCGTTTTTGTTCCTCAACAACGTGGAACCAAGCCAGTCCCTACAACCTCTTCAGTACCACCCCGACTCCCTGTCGTGCCTTTCGATGCGGCTACGGACCCAAGCAGACCTTTGTTCTCACCGTTGTCCCCTTCCCCTGGACAATTCAGCAGCACCAGCCCAAGCACTGTTGTGTCTAGAGCACCCCCCACCCAATCCTCTCCGAGTTCGAGCCGGCACCGATGCAAAACTTTCGCGAGATTCGACCAGCGTCCATCCCAACCCACGGCGGCCACGATGTTGAGGGGGCAGCACAACCAGCACTACAACCACGAGACCACCACGCTGAGCAGCAACAGCCTCACCCTCACATTCTGCCCCATGCCGTTGCCCCAGGCTTTGTTGCTGCCGGAAATACAGGCCTTCCAATACCCGTCCAAGGCCCACAGCGAATAGAAAGCATTGTGCTTCCGAGGAGAAAGCGGAGTGTGGTGCAAGCATGCCGTGACTGTCGCAAGACAAAGGCCAAGGTGTGACATCTCCGGTGTTTTTGTTTCTGTTTTTGTTTTTGTTTTTGTTTTTCCGGTGCAATACATTCATTCATCATGTCCTTCTTCGCCACCTACCACCCTTTCCCCTTGCCCTTCTAGAATGCCATCCCATCAAATCCTTCCCGGTTTCCCGTCATCTCGTCTAATTCCCGTGGCTTGCATACCCGTCAAACCACCCGTGTTACCCGTTACCCGTTGCCCTACCCGCGTGTCAAAGTCAACGTGTGCGTGTCATGTCAGTGTTTGCTAACCCCTGTCCCGGTTCTTTTTACCACGGGCAATCCCCCCAATCTAGTGCGGCGGACAACGTCCCAAGTGCAACAACTGCAAAGCCAAAGGACGACAATGCGGCTACGATGGCGAAGAAGGCCAGTCGCGATACAAGGCCATGAAGTCGCGCCTCGCACTGCTGGAGAAGACGATGCAGCAGCTGAGGAAAGCGACGCCCGAGCAGGCGGTGCGCCTGATTGAGGAGCTGAAGCAGACACCTGACGAGTTTTTCATGCCTATGGCCGCCATTGACGAGGACGAGAATACCCCTACTGGTACACCGCCGGCTGGAAATACCTCTACGAACGCTACTGGAACGCCGAGCTTGCAGCATGCTTCCTCCTACAACAGTGCCGACAGCAATAGCCAGAACCAGACGGTTGTTGGATCTTCAACGGCTTCGTCACGGCACAACTCTGGCCAGTCTGGTCAGGGACTACAGGAACAAGAAGAAGCGTCTCCCCTTCGTGATCGAGCATCGGTATCGACCGAACCGCCCATCTTGTCTCCGACACCGTGGCAGCTTTGGGACAACATCAACACCGCGGTCAATCCCTCTCCCGGAGGAGCCTTTGATGCACATGGACGACGACAATCCTCCCCGACGCCAGCAATCCATCTCCTGATCCCCGACCTCGAAACCACCAATGCCGCCATAAACGAGTACTTCATCCGCATCGACCGGCTTTTCCAGCCTTTTTCCCGCGATGAACTCAAGTCTCTGCATCGAATCGCTTCTGGTCTTGACGACTACACATTGAACTCTTCCCACATAGACCGGAAAAGGCAACAGCAAATTGCTCTCAGCTGCCTCACAGCCGTCGCTTCCCTCGGTTCTCAATGTCTTATGGACGCACAGACCGACAGCCGGGTCCAGGAACAACAAGCGTTTACGAAGATCGCCAGACACTACCTCGACGTGGTCATCGAGCACGAACCTTTGGATGCAGTGCGAGTGTGTGCGCTGCTGGCGGGCACGGTGATCATGAACAAGCCTGGGTTGGCATTGAGTTATGTTGGTGTGTTTCCTTCCCCCTTTTGCCTTTTCTTCCTTTTCCCCGCCTTTCCTTCCAGCTTCTCTTCTCCTTCATTCTTCCAGAAGCCCCAGCCCCAATGCCACTGCAGTGCAATAGGGATTGGGCATGGAAAGAACGAAGTTAGAACAAGAAGTTGGAAAGATCCACGCTCAGGGCTGGCTCAGGGCTGCGGATCTACGGCCCATCTCTCCCATCGGGACCATCGAACACTGAATCGAGATACACTAACGTCAGGATCTGCACCCTCCCTAAAGAAACGGGAATAAACCTGTTTTCCAGAGCCTACAGGATGAATCACGATGCGGCGCAGAAACAGGCACAACTACTCGAGGCGCAGCAGGCGCAGAGACACCAGGCTTTGGCTGCCAGACATGGAGGTCTTTTGGCTTCCCATGGTCAGGGAATGATGTCTCCTACCACTTCTTTGCAGGCGCAGCTGGCCTTGTCACCGGTGCCGCACAAGGAAACAATCGGCCATGGAAGAAGTTGGCGGACGTTGGTTTTTCTGGCGAGGTACGTATCTTCTGTTTCTTTGATAAACGTCACAACCGTTTCCATGTCGTTCCATTCCGTGTCGTCGTTCTGCTGCGCGGACCGTGTGCGTGCCGGCACGGTGCCAATGGACGTAAGGATGGTGTGGTGTGACGAAGGGAATCACGGAACCGGCCGCTTTCTCCACTGATCGTCGGTTTTTTCGCTATTGGATAATTTCCGGCTGGGTGCAAAGCAGTGCTAACTTTCCGTCGTCTCCAGTTGGCTGAGTTCGGCTCACGGATACATCATTAGTAGCGACCTGTTGGTTGAGAGACAATTGGTGAGGTTTTTTTTTTTTTTTTTCCCCCGAAAATGAAACTATTGGGAGGGCTAAACCCCAGAATGGATGCCTCGGATTCTCGGCTTCAAGAAGAAGAGAAATGTGCTGACCTGTAGCAGAGTCCGGAAGCTGAGCCGCCTTATCCCGAGAATGCGGATTTGGTTGATAGTAAGTCCGGGCGTTTCTTTGTTGTCATTGTTTACAACGCCCCTTTTTTTTGCACAGTGTCAACAAGACAGTTGCCTCTGTGTTGACCTTCCATTCGGTCAACCTCATCATCCCCCTTTCCTTGTTACCATCACAACCACCAAAACATCCCCACTCCGTCCCCAACTAACATCTCCCACAGTCACAGAAATAGCCCTAACCCGTCTCTGTTACATCAAATCCTCCATCCTGCGTCTCCGCGCCTCCAACCGGGACCTAACCCCCCACTCCATCCGACACGTCCTCCTCTCCCTTCGACACTGGTACCACACCTTACCCTCCACTATCCAACTCAACTTCCACAACCTCTCGCGCTTCTCTCCCTTCGGTTCTCCCTTCCCCTCCGCTTCTTCAGGAGGAGCCTCTTCGGGCACAACCTCCGGCCTGCTCGAAACGCACCGGTCCATCCATCACATCCACATCCTCTACTCCGACTCCATCACGCTGTTGTACAGGTGGTTGATCAGCCAGAGCATCACCTGCCGGTTGCACGGCAACCATGAGGGTCATCATGCGCTGGACACACCGCTTAGGGAGTTATTGCTGGAGCATGCGGATGATGCGATTAGAGTCGCGGGATTGAGCGCCGTGGTCCTAAGAAGAATGATTCATAACGACGAAGAGATCTTGATGCCCTGCTGGACGGCCGGGTTTCAGGCTTATACCAGCTGTGCGGTTTTGTTGTGGAGTGTGGTGGGAAAGATGGTTAATGGTGTTGGTCTTCACCCGCCAAGAGGAGGTGGTGTGAAAGAGGCAAGAGAATGGGAATACCAAGACCGCTACTCCTGGCATGGCGAACTCGAGCGAGTGCGCGACTGTCTCGTCGTGCTTGAACTCTGCGCTCGCTTGGGAGGAGGAAGAGACGGAGCAGAAAGGTGGTGGAGGCGGATGAGAGCTTTGCTTTCGGTCGTTGAGTCCTCCACAACTTATCGCCAGTGGGGACAACAGCAGGCCCAAAGAGAACGGGAACGCGCTTACCAACAGAACCCCCATGCGCATGCCCCCCACGGTACTGACCACGGGAATCGACAACCGCGACCTCCGCCCCTAGCGCTCGAACCCCAAGATCGCAGTTATCTGCTTACCCTCCCGTCTCCGCATGCGCATGCGACCAGCGGGAAGGCGGTGGAATACTCCCTAGCCAGAGTGTCTGTATCACTCATCATGCTCCTGCATCAGAGTTTCGGGGCACCGGGGAGTCAAAAGCTCCAAGCAGTGGACGATGAGGAGTTTGCGGTGGGAGACTGGGGCCAGCACTCGCGGAGAGGAAGTGCAGTTGCAGGTGCAGCTGCAGCTGAGATCGATGGGAATGGTGGTGCCAACTTGAATGGTATGATGGACTTGGAGAGCGAGCAGGCGAGGATTTTGGAGTGGTTGGGGTGGAGTTTGCCTGTGAGTGGGTTGAATGGGGGGATGGCGACGAGTATGAATGTGCCTGTTGACCCGGGGATTACAGGCGGTTATCAGGGGTTGACACAAGATGATCGTCGTGGTAGTGGTGGTGGTGCTGGTGCTGGCGGGTATCAGCAGGGTAGTATGGGGATGGGGATGATGAGGATGGATCTTGGGAGGTAGTGCAGTTGTCGAGGTTGAGCCTATGAATCCAATCTGCAAGTTAAAGTCAAAGTGTTCCTGTTGTTTCGTGCTATGTTCTGCGTCGAGCTATTGCCAGTGATGAGAAGCAACTCGTTGTTACCTCTAACGTCGATTTCGATGTTGAATCAACCACGAAAGGCAACAACGCTGGAACAAAAAAAAAAAAAAAAAAAAAAAAAAAAAAAAAAAGCAAGAGCCATGTGCGCTCCAGTACACCAAGATCTACACTACCATGTACATGATCCAATCCCAATCCTACCACAGTACGCCTTCCATGCATGTATACATCCTTCCAGGCGTGCCACATATCATACAATCATTGTCCTCAACACCCATCATCCATCAATGCCAATGCCAAGTGGATGTTTACCTCCCCTGCCCCCATCCTCCTCCCTGTCCCTGGTGCCCGTGCTGTCCATGTCCTTGTTGCACATGATGCCCCTGCCCCCAAAACATCGCCGCACCCGCATTCTCCTCCGGAGAACTCACCGGCCATCCTCCCGTTGCCGCCCACTGTTGTCCCTGCATCTGTTGTCCATACCCCTGAGCCTGACCGTGATGATAACCGCCGTACTGCGTGACTTGGTGTGCGTGTGGTGCTGGCACAGCCATGTCAACATCCACGTCAAAGTCAAGTTCGTAGTCTTCGTACTCCGAGTCCGTAGTCGGGAAAGGGGAGCCAGCTGCTGAAGCTGAGAGCAGATTGGGGTTTGGTGGGCTGGATAGACCTGGGTGGGAAGTTTGAGAAGAGGCGGAAGCGGAGGAAGCTGAAGGGGGGAGGACGCCCCCGTTAAGAGCAAAAGATACCCATTTGGATAGAACCAGAGGGTAGAAGACGGATGGGGCGGAGAGGATGGATTGGATCTTTGCTGGTGTTGGGGCTGGGGATCCTCCTGTTGTGAGGGAAAAGAGGGTGGAGGCCTCGCTGATGGAATCGGCGATGGAGGAGAGGAGGGACATCAGGTCGGGTCTGACGACTACTCCTAGGAGGGGTAGTTGCTCCCTGATGCTCTCGGGTAGTCCGATCCCTGATACAACAGGGAAAGTAGAAGTTGACTGCAAAGCGAAGCAGAGTTGGAAGAGCAATGAAGAGAAGTAGGAGAGGTGGAAGCTCATGATCGGTGTTGGCAGTGCGGTTAACTTGCTGTTTCCGTCGAGAATGGTGCTCTGCCATGTGTCCAAGAAAGGTTGGAAGATCATTGCTGTTGCTGCCGCTGATGTAAAGGGGATACCGAGAGCGGAAGTATAGAGGTGTGTGAGGACTGTGGGAGGGTGTGTGAGGAGAGGCTCGTGGAGACGGAGGAAGGCGGTCTGGAGGTGGGAGGCAACCAGCGCTGTTACGGTTGTTAGCTGTTGTTTTCAGTGTCTTTGGGGACGGGCTGAAGTTTGGACTTGTCGTTCGGGTGACACCGATGCAGGTCTGAGATGGTGGTGCAAGGTTCAGGGGCAAGTAAACAACAACAAACACTTACGGTTGTGCATCAACTCAGAAGAGCTCCGGCTCAACAACTCCAACTCATCTCTTAGCCCAGCAATTCTGGTAATGCGAGCTTCGTCTTCCCCTGGGTTTAGGGTCGGTAAAGCGGCTAGTAACTCATCGTTTAGTCTCGCTATCCGTTCTTCCAAGTGCTGAACTTTGACAGCCTGGACTAGCACTCGATCATAGGGTTGGCTGGACATTTCGAGATCGTTCACGCATTGAAGCATGTAGGGCGTAAACACTGTTGGTGGGATCTGGGATAGGTGTGTGGCGGCACTATGTGGTTGTTCTCTGTTAGTTGTTGTTCTTTCCACGACCCTTGAACCCCCCTATTTACCCTCTTTACGGGAGAAGGGAGTCGCAGCATCAGAAAGGAAGACCTACCATGACCGTAAATACCATACCCCAAGCAATAACCTCTTCTCGTCATCAGTTACTCTCTCCTCTTCATCTTGTGTCTGCCTTGAGTTTCGGTTGAGTCCCAAATCTCCAACCAACGCCTCCGCCACCCCCAGTAGACTGTTGAACCTCCCTCCATGCCTCGCACACCACCACCTCCAACGTCCCAGTACCACCACAACCGCCATAAGCGTCTCTAGGCTTTCATCTCCCCTCAGCATTACCGTGTTACTGACGTGGCTGACGAATTGGTGTACCTGTCTCCGTAATGTTGACTCTGGCACTTTGGTCGTGGCAGTGAAAGTGGTGGCAGCCGCAAGGCGGATCGCCGACATGAGCACCGGCCTCTCCACTGCCAACGCATGAATGTTCACATTATTCGGAACCAGTATAAACGGGAAAGTTGGGTGGATTTGGGTGAGGAAGGTTTGCAGAGCGTCTTCATCTGCAGTGGGATTCGACGGGGAGCGTGGACGACTCTGGAGGCTGTCGATGGGTGGCACAGATGTTCCAGGGACGGGAGGCGGAGAGAATGTCACGGAGAGGGAAGGGGATGATGTTTCGGAGCGTGGAGGACCCTGTTGGAGAGGGGTTTCAGCAGCGAGGTTGGAAGATGATGTTGAGGGAAAGGAGGTGAAGCCGGTGGTCGATGAGGTAGAGGGAGGTAAAAGCGAGCCGCAAGTGTCGCCGCAGAGAGAAAATGAGGCGGTATCTTTTCTGCTAAGAGGAAGCAAAGACATTAGTTGAGAAGAGGCAAAGGGGAGGGCATGAAAGAAGAAGACAAACCTCGCAGTCCTCGACTGTCTCGGCTTCCTAGGCCTCTGTACCTGTTCCGTACACGTCTTGAGCAACCGCTCACATCTGTCGCACTTGGATCCCGGAGTCTCGGACTGTCGAGAACACTTTGCTTTGGCTGCGGCGCATTGGGCGCAAGCCGTCCCCCACTTTGTTGTAGGAATAGACTTTGTCTTGTTCATTGTTGCTGCTGAAGACTTTGAGAGGCTTCAAAGATGTCGTGATTCAGGCGTTGTGAAAAAAACGTGAACAGTGCTAAGCCGAATAGTGTTGAAGATACTGTGAATGTTTGCCAACGAATTCCGGTCGAAGACGCTTGAAGACTTCATTATCTTTCCATCATCACTTGACGAGATCATCCTCGAGATATATACCTCAGCAACGAGTCAGACCTGACTCCATCGATGTCAGTCAACAGCTTTGTCGGCCTCCCAGGCAATGATATCACAACTCCTGTCTCCAGTCTTTGAGACTGTGGGATCCCCGGGCGGAGAACAAGGGCCCCTGTAGCCGGAGATACTAGTTGCAGTGTCTAAGGAGTAGTGAGGTCTGCATGGTGAATGCTTTCCGCCCTTTCGGAGGCCATTGACCGTGTTAGGGGCTCAGGTTGGGGACTTAGGGCTCCAGGCGTGGAGTGAGTGGTGACATGGCAAACAGTTGCAGTGGTTGCAGTGGAGGGACTGGACATGGGACAAGAAAAAAGGGGGTATCATTGCACCACTGCACTGCAAGCGCAGGAAGTCACACACACTCTTGTGTTTCTTCTCAAGTATCATGCACCCCGGCCCGTTATGTCTGTTGCTTTCTTCTGGAAGAAGTCTTGTCCTACCGCCCGGCACGGCGGGACGGGACAGCCAGACACCAACAGTAGTCAGCGGCCAGGAGCCAGTAGACAGCAGTGTAAATCACCCCTGGTTGTTCCTTGTTGTTGTCACGCTTAACCTACTCCAGCCGCGAGTGGGTGCAGCCAAGGAAGTTCTTGTTGTCTGCCTGTCACTGGTCCGGGCCAGGTAGCGAGAAATTTCCCAGTGTTACACTGTAACCAGACCATCAGGCAGCAAATTAGGCCTCCAAAAGGGGCTTGAAACCTGTTAGACAACAGCAGATAGCAGTGGGAAACAGCAACGGAGACAATCCGCGCTTGATGATGCCTCTGAGAAGACTGGGGCGTCCTCAACAAGCGAGATGGAACCGTAGGGACGGAGTTAGGTACCCGCGACAGAAGCAACTGCAACCTTGCTGGCTGGTAGTTTGAGGGGAGAAGAGAGATAATTCGTCGAGTTATCGTGAGTACTCGCCTAGGACACCTGGGCTTCTAGTCCAGTGAGTTGCGTGTCGGAACCGGCACTGGGGTCCGTGAGAAGTGGAAGCTTCTCGGTGGATCAAGTCCGCTCTCGGCTACGGGTTGCAGTACTTGTTGCTGTCAGAGACATGCGTGATGGGATTGTGCACTGCTTCATGGTGGTGATCACCGCTTGGTGAATGGCCTGAACGGAGAGGCCTCGCTGGGGAAGTTCGGGATGGTCGCTTGGCCGCTTGGCGATGTCGGCAAGCTTTTGGAGGGGAAAGTTGGGGATGGTCGCCGAGCTGGCGGCTAGTGTCTCCCGTGGTGAGTCGTCCCCGATACTATCGCAGCTTTTGCGGAGTTGAAAGTCATATGACTTGACATCAAGGTGATGATAGCGCGTCCGTTGACAACAACGCTTTGCCAGTCTTTTGACTCTCAACCTCCACTGGTCACAAGTTTCCGGTTAAGGTTGGTTTGAGTGCTGATTTGGTGTCTCTTCGTTACAGTGGACATGATCGTTGACTGTCAGAGGTAACTGCAATGTCATCAATGCAGCAGTCTTCCCCTGAAAGTGGCTCTGCAGTACATACGAACCTTATCTCAATGACAGCATTCCCGTCCATATCCCAAAACTTGCGGAGAGGAACCACCCAGTGTCAAAGCACACCGTGACTTGAGTGTCATGAAGGTGGTGATGGTCCTTGAGTGACATTGACATGCACAGTGTACAGCCCCTAGCCCTATAGGGCCCATAGGGCTAAGGCATGCATGGGTGCCATCAGTTTGACCGCAGTGCACCCAGTGCAAGTTTTTCCTTCTTCAGCACCCTTGAACGCTCAGTGGTCGAAAAACGGCCTCCCCCGTAGTTTCTGGCTTATAGACTTAGTTCCCGCAAATGCACAGGTCCCACTGTTAGGTACACCGCTTCAATGCTTCCAGTGTCCCATCCGCTTAAACTAGGGCGATGCTGGCTTGCCGTATAAGGACTTGTGGGGAGAAGCCAAGAAAAGCCGTGAGCGGTTCCCGGTTTCGTCAAGTTGTCGAAACATGTTGTGACATTGTCCCGGTGATAAGGCTAGGAGCGTGAGACTGATCGTACTGATTGCATGAAATCGTGAATTAAGGTTCCCTTCCGTTGTCTCTGTAACTCGAAAGTGGTTGTCTCAATCCTTCTCGTTTTCCCGGGTCCGCTGATGATGTGGTTCGTCCGTTTAAGGTGACAATGTCAGCAGGCTTCAAAATTAATCAGGACCGAGAACGTTGTATCAGTATCCGGAACGGAACATGGCCTGAGTTCCAGGGTGACAAAAGGCTCGTGACTGTTATGAATTGAGTGATACTTCTCCGCCAGTTTGCGATCTTGCCAACGGTTCCGATTCCTCCACATTCCGGTTCTGGGAGGGCTCCTTGTCGACGCTTGTTGTAGACATGAGACGGCCCGGTGCACCAAATATGGCAGGTAGGTCAGACGGAACGACGGATTGAGATGACGACGGTTATAGATAGGACGTGATGGACGATGAAAGTGTCGATTGTGTTTTTCGGCAGATGGAATATCAGCCCAGCTCAGCTTGAATGAACCAACGAGACGCTGAAGGATTCTCGCTAGAGCGGAGACTATCCCCGAAACGGGGAACGGGTGGTGCGTTTTAGGGGCGCAGGTTGATGCCTAGTCTGGAATCCTGGGTCAAGACAAGGGGGTGCCCTGAGCGTTGCGATGGAGAGGGAATCTAGGTTGCGGCTCTTAGAGTCGAAGTTGGTGATACGCATCGAGGAATTTGAGATGATAGACACGAGCTGTTGTGACGTTTGTGGATTTATTGTGAGGAGAGGTTGTGGTGTTGATGACGTGCGGAGAGAACTGAACTTGTGCATGATGGATCGACGAGGTCGTGCAACAGTGAAATGGTGACACTGGCCAAGGTATAAACTTGAGAGCTTGAACAGATTCTCAGCCGGTCTTGGCCCCCAGCCTTTTGGCTGTTGGGTTTTCTTCAGCTCATTCATCCGGACGTTTGATCTTTCCATGTCTGTCGGTGTCGCCGGCGGCGTTGGGGCTTGAGGGAAGATGAAGGGACAGCAAAGATAATTGTGAGTCAAAGCCCCCGAAGACTGCAACTCCAACCCAAAAAGGCGGGTTTGCTTCCTTCACCGGCGTGTTGCAAACTTTGCGCTTCCCTTCAAGAGGTGAATGATTCGATCATCGAGAGGAAGTCTCGGTCGCCGTTGTTGAGTCTTTTCACCCCCGTCGCTCTATCCAATTTTCAGCCTGCTCGCTCTCAACCAACTTCGCAAGAGCTTCCCAGGTTCCCAGGTTCCCAACACCTACTGCTGGTTCTTCTCCAACCTCCAAACCATGCTCGTCAACGGCACGCCGTAGCAATCATACGTCTCCATGCTCTCAAACCCGCAAACCTCATAAAGCGGCTTGCCCGCCTCGGTAGCCGTCAAGGACGCATCCCTTCCCTCCTTCCTGGCAAACTCCAGACCCCAGTTCAATAACTTCCTGCCAATTCCCCTCCTGTGCTGCTTGGGATCAACGCTGATCAAGATCGCATCTGTCCATCTCTTCGTCAGTCCACGCCCTCCCTACCTATTACTTCCTTTCCATCTCAACCTGCGCCAATAGCGGTACTCACACCAATAGTCTTCATGCCCCTTGGGCCCCAAAGCCTCCTTATCCTTCGCCGTGAACCTCTCCACAACCTTGGAAAACATCTCCTTATCATACGTCGCTGGCCTAACCTCCACGCCCAGCACCTCTGGTCCCTCAGGCCTAGGCTTTTGCCAGTGCGCAAAACCCAGGATTTCCTTCTCCTCGCCGGTGGAATCATCGACCTCAACAGCGACCACGCACGGCTTGCCCTCCCGCAGGCGCTTGATGGACACGGACGCACGCCATGTGATCTCGTCGGCGGTCAGATCCGCTTCAGTAACGGTTGCCGTGGCCAATTGGGAGCGGGGGAAGATGAGGGGGGAGAGGGAGTCGGCGAAGGCGGCTGTGGCGATGCGGGCGATGGAGGGGGCGTCGGCCTCGGTGGCGG